>BPLS01010767.1:0-23837 GCA_019656275.1 Rhododendron kiyosumense | reverse complement strand
GATAAGATTTGGTAGCCAAAATAAGAAAGATATGTTCGTATATGTTGAAAAATTCTTTTCCTTAGAATCGTTTGAGTGAGACACGAATGTTCTTAGATTCTCCTATGTACTTAATTGAGTGGTTTGACGAGGCTAGTGGTATACTAGGCTTTGTGGTGGTCGTTGGGTTCCGTATGAGTCCTGTGACACTGAAACGAGGGTTTAGAGAACATAAGAAATATAGGTGGGCGAAGGTTGTATGTGTTGACATGCAATGTGAGAAACAAACACATAGGACACTCCTTTGAGTTAGGCAACACTAGGCATGGGTATGTGAGACATTTTCCTTATATTTGATATGTGATACATCATCTGCGTAAATTGTATGGTTTTATGAGTTGTAAGGTGAAAATCTATAAACCGTTGCGAGAGAATATCCTTTGATATGTGAATGCTTATATGAAGAATGAATGGTGTAATGATTATGAGTTGAATGAAGTCGGATTATCCATATTACTATTACAGCTACTACTATGTGAAAAAGTCTTCGTCGTGAGTTCGTTATATGTGACTGAGATGAATGACTGAGTTGTGAGGTGTATTGGAGGAATTATGGTATGGAGACCTATACTATGTGATGTGATTTAGTTCATTTAGTGGAGGAGGTATTTGTTGGGAATAGCGGGACTTCATAAACAGCCCGGAAAGAGCACTTGCTCATGACGTGTGACGTGAGATTGCAACGGTAATGTATATAAGTAAACGTAAGGGTTTGTTTGATGAATGTACAAGAGAAATTATTGGTTGTCGAAACAACACCATCAATTCATGTACCAACATGTCTTTTTCTTTAAACGTGTGACGTTATGACTAAAGTGAAGTCGATAGGTGGATAGGGTATTCGGAATAGGGTGTTATGGTTAACCTATAGTCTTGGTTTGTAGTCATGGTATTTCATTTATGTCGTCGACGTTGGGACAATTACTAGTCGTGTTCTGTTCCTCCTCTGAGATACTGTAACTTGCTTTTGTTATTCATTCTATCTATCCTCCCATTTGCATATAATGGTTGTATAGATTTCTCTATTCGGCTAGTGTAACTCAACCTATCATTTTTCAGGTGTGAACCCGGAGTAGTAGAATGGAGCGAAGTGTATGCATTCAAGTGCATATTTTCGAAAGAAGTGGCAAAAGAGACTCATGTACTTTTGATAAACATGTTTTGAGAATATTATAGCACCTTAACTCTATTTCTTTTATGATGTAATATATTCAAACTCTTGGAGTTGGATCTGTAATTTAATGATTAGGACATGGTGAACTCTTTTGGGGTATTATGTAAGATAATGTGAGGAGTTTTATTTATGAAAAGCTATCTTTATTTATGTTGAAAATCGAGAGCGTGACACCGTACATGTGGCGTTATGCTTTTGTTGTGATTTGATCATACTAAATAATATAGAGTTAGATGATCTTGCTAGATTACAATGAATGATTTATGATTTCGTATGTGGAAAGTCCTACGGCGGAGTCTATGCATGAAAACGAGACACAGAAATCGAAAAAGTAGAAACATGACACCTATGGTGTGGTTAATGACAAGACATGTTTTGAAACCGCAATGTGACCGGATTTGGTAACCCATTGTGTGTATGAAAAATCGCAATGTGGCCGGACTTGGTAGCCCATTGTGTGTATGGAAAACCGCAATGTGGCCGAATTTGGTAGCCCATCGTGTGGATTGCGAAAACCGCAACGTGGCCGGACTTGGTAGCCCGTTATGTGAATGAAAACTCGCAATGTGGCCGGATTTGGTAGTCCATTGCGTGGATTGCGAAAACCGCAATGTGGTCTGACTTGGTAGCCCATTGTGAAGATTACCAACGAGGCCAGACATGGTAGCCTCATTGGTAATATGGCTTGGTTATCCGCGGAGAGGAGCCAATGCAAATTTTGTGTGCCAATGGGAACCCGGGACGGCGGAACCATTGTGAGGATACTCGGAAACCTGGAACGGTGGAACCGAGGTTGGATGTGTTAAAAATGATTTTGGAAATGTTGATTTGGAAAAGTAAAGTGAAAATGATGACACGGTCTACAATGAGTCACGTAGGAGAGACACAGAAATTCATGGACACCAATGTTAGTTTGAATAGCGAATGTGGATGTGTTATTATTACTGTCTGTTGTATATGATTTATTATTTGTATGTTAAGGGTTAGTGGGTATAGGATTATTCTGTTGAGCTCTTGTAGTTCATGGTATTATCTTTGGTGACCTTGACATATTATATCGGTGGCGACGCTGGTATAATGTGTCACACTTTGTAGATGATCGAGATGAGTTATTCACCTGGGAGGCCTTTGGAGCTGAAGAACTGGCTACGATGGAGGAACATGCAGAGTTGTAGTTAAGAACCCTAGTTCCCCTCCCTTTGTAATAAGAGTACTCTTATAAAGGTTGTGATGTAATAAAGAGCCAAACTCTATTTAGATTTTCAATAAAATTGTCTATATAACGTACCCAAAATTCGGGGCGTTACAACTTGTTATTAAAGCTTTAGATTCAAAACCTCGGCCTTGGGTAGAATGGGTAGACCATAAGAAAAGATTGACCGTTGCAAAAATGTGAATTGAGTTTAAGTTTACCATCCCTAATTGGGTAGAATTCTGTCAAAACATTCTTCGGATTGAAGCAAGGCGTGGAATTGGCAGTACAACCGAGCTGAGAATTCCTGAACAATTGGATGATGACTTAAATCAAGAATCGAATGTGGAACTTAGAAACTCGAAAACATTTTTGGTGTTAGTAAACCTTTGCCTAAAAACATTACTAATTGAGGTTAAATTTTTTTTTGAAGATAAACCACTTAGTCAACCTGTTAGCTATTGTGGGGTAGCATAGTGTAATAGTATTAGAATGAGGTCCCAAGAGTTGTAGTCACACTTATGGTACCCTAAGGCAAATCGGACCACGTAGAAGTATGTAGGATCGTTCCAACCTGTATTAAGAAGAATCTTATAGTAGGTCTTTACTTACCATTGTAGTAGAATTCTATGCTTGTAATTATATCTCTCTTTTACCTATGAAAAGCTTCTCTTATTTAAAAGAGTATTATCACACACTACCCGTTAAGTAATTTTTATTTACTAGTTCGTTGAGGAGCCGTTCTTGAATAAATATTTTCCCATGCCTCTTAAAAGACGAGAGCAGAACCTAGCACCGAGTGCCGAGCATAATCCCATTAGGCGCGGCAAACCGCACTTTCCAAACTTCAAAATTTCAAAATTTTTTAAATTTCAAATCCTTTCCCTCTTCAACACACCTCTTCCGCCCCTATATATATTCCACCACCACTTCCATCTCTTCATCTCCCACACCATCTTAACCCCTCCAAATCGCTATCCTATCATACCGAGCCATGGCAACCTGACGACGAGGATTTCCGAAAGACGCCATATTCCAAGAAATCGAGCTGGCCGAACTAACCATAACAATCCAAACCCTATGGATGCAACTCTTCATCCTCATTTTGTTTTGTGCGGTGCTTACAATAAGCATGCCACGGCGGTTCGCCAAGAATAACCATCTCAACTCCTTCTGGTACTGGGCTCTCGTCATGGTCGTCGCACTCGCAGTGATCATAAAAGAATACGAACGTTGTTTGTGCCAAGCTTTCAATGAAATATGGTAGGGAATCTCAACAAACACCTAATTAAGGTCCCAAGTAGCTCTCTGAGCCAGTCAACATTCCACTAGTCCGACAATCTAACGTCACTGGACCCACAAATTCAAATTAAAGGTTACACATTTTCGCCGACCTGCACAGTAATATTAATACGTGCGGGTCCAGGGCGAAGAGAGAGAAAGACAGCTGTCGCTCTCAGAGAAGAAAAGTAAAGCTCCACTCAGATGTCAAATTCCGACAATGCCCCTCAGATGAGAAAATAGTAAGGGCATTCTAGTAAACAACCGTTACACACTTACACCATTTGACCGAGAAGACTTTTTTGAACTCATTTGCTCCTGGTTACACCATTCATGACAGCTGTCAGATCTTGTACGCTTTTACAATCCAATGATGCCCATTGGGACACGTACCAATGGCACTCTTGTAAATAAGTCGTTACACCATTTGTAAGGACCGTCAGATCTAGACCATTACGTCATCATTTAATCCAACGATCAAAATCACTCATTCATTTCCTCTATAAATTACAACAGACAAATAGCCCATCTGTCCAGAATCTTCCATTACTATTATTTATAAACCCTTGTTTTTTATCAAAATGATTCAAATACTCTACGATCCAATTCAAAATCAAGCCCTGCTCATACTAATTGCTTGCATATTAACTCTAATTTCAATTACGATTATGCGAATAGTATTCACGTGGTGTCTTATTAAATACATTGAACGAGATACTCATAGCGTCCAAACAAACTCAGAAATCCAACTCCAAGATTGGGCAACCAGATATCGTTCACACTCCAGAAACCCAAGAGTCGTATAGCTACGCCAAATGGAAATCGAAATAAACCCAGAAGTCAAAGGATCATTCCAGTCCAGAACAGTCGAAACTCAAAGATCCACACAACTCTAACCAATCCAACTCGTATTCCCCACGAAAACAGACCAGGCATGGAGTTCACTAGTTCATGGAAGAAGGGTTTCCATGATCGTCGACAGATGCATCATCGACTACCGTCCCCAATGTCCAATTAACGCAACTGGACGCGTCAGAGTATACATCTACGACACACGACTTGATGGACCTGATCAAGAACAAGCCCAATATGTGTTCCCAGTCACATGTCCAATAGAACTACACTATTGTGGCACATCATACGCATCATTAAACGACTCCGTTTGCCCCTGGATAGCCAAATATCGCTTGGAATCATCCAACATAAGGAAGGACGTACGCTATTGCAAAATCAAAGCGTACGTTAAATTGTGCACTGCAAAAAATCCAGAGGAAATAGAGTTTAGACCCCCAACTTTCAAAATCAAATCTAAGCTCTTCAACGAAGACGACATCGATTGTTCTCACGTCGATCGAGCACCCAAGCAGCCACAATTGTGCAGAACCATGAGCACAATTCAAACATCCACTCGTCAAAGGCCCATGATATTACCAGGCCTAACATTCCAACAGGCCAGGACTTCCGTCAGTGTACCCATTGGGCCTACATACAAGCCCAATGATGATTCAGGCCCAATACTTCGTACATTCAAAAAAGAAGACGACCAGGCCCATCTGTTTCAGAAGTGGGCTCAAACAACTCAAACACTATTGTCTTAGAGCCCAATGAACTAGCCCACATAGTCGGGTCCGCAGTCGCAGATGCCATCAAGGCATCAACATCTCAACAAGACAAAGACAAAAAACCATCCGTCTGAAGCCCATTAATTTTTATTTTTCTTTGTATGACACTGCGTGTCCTTATCGAAGATAATACAATTCTATTCTTTGTTTCTTCAGTTTAAATATTGTTTTCTCTGTCTTGATTAAATATTCCACATATGTTGCTTCTCTATCGCTGGAAATTCCATTAAACAAAGATTGTTGCTTGTATCTAAAATATAACTTTATTAATCCACAATCACAGTACATACAATGAAAATACACAATTCTGCTATTCAAACTAAACCTCATAACAGAGGATACATTGGACTCCCAAATTACATACAAAACAAGCGCATTATCTCTAATATTTCCATAACGCCCAGATGTATTCGTCCCCATGTCTTTAAACGTCGTCATTATCCGATTACGACCAGTCAGCTTCACATAACGCTTGAAATTAATCACCGTCCCATTCAAAGCTTCGTTCATATACGTCCATTCTCTAACCAACACCTTAAATCTGCTCAACTGTTCAACCCTAACATGTTGATCCAACATAGAACAAACGCTATTCGGAACCTCCCCAAATATGTCACTGAACGTCGGAATAGTAGTGGGAACAGGCATCCTGTCCAAAACAACAAATAAACCAAAATTGCCCTCTATGTTAGAAAGCTCAATAGGCTGAGATGGATCTTCCACCATCTGATGGTCACCATGTCCTATACTAAATCGACCATCAAGATTAATAGTCCATATCTTGATCCGGTTTGTATTTCTCGTCTCAACACCCTATCCAAGCGTCGGAAGAGTAAAGTAATCAGAATTAATCCTTCCATTAGGAACACCTGGCAAACCACAAAACACCTCGTCTTTCAAAGATTTTGACGCAAATAAACGTTTATTACCCAAATTACCGGTACGAAAATGTCTCACATATGGACGTCTATTAGGTAAATATCCCCAGTTACCATAACCCTTATATCTTTTAACATAATTTTTTTGCCCATGTGCAAAATAATTGGATCGTTTTTGCCCAACTCTTAACATCCTAATTTCTATAAATTAAACACACAAAAGCTACTTTGATTGCAACTTTACTAAATTAACACAACTATTTATAAAACTTTACCAATTTGTGGGGACCATGTCTGACAACAAACACCTAATTAAGGTCCCAAGCAGCTCTCTGAGCCAGTCAACATTCCACTAGTCAGACAATCTGACGTCACTGGACCCACAAATTCAAATTAAAGGTTACACATTTTCGCCGGCCCGCACGGTAATATTAATACGTGCGGGCCCAGGGCGAAGAGAGAGAAAGACAGTCAAATGGTGTAATGGTATGGAATATATAGTAGTCCTCATAAGGCCCTGTAGCCCGCACGTATTAATATTACCGTGCAGGCGGCGCATTTGGTGTACCGAGTGGACGCACCAGCGCGTGAGATGTAATGAGTGGAATGTGGGCCCCAAACGAATGAGGGAGCGTGCTGAAGCCTTAATTGTTTGTGCTTGGTCACTAAGTTTGTATAAAGTGAAAATGTCAGTGCGTTTGTTTTTATCGATAAAATGGAGATGGATTTGAAATTAAAGGTAGCAAAAGGTGAGGTTCATGCTTCCTCTTTTTTAAGACGGGTTACCCAGTCCTGTTTGGAGGGTTCAGAGGCGCATGGTAGTTTGGGCCTTATGATATGGATGCATACTATGCAAGATGAACTTGATTTTGTATTTGAAGCTTTAAAATACGCCTGTAAGGAATTCAAACATGGAGATGGTGAGGAAAAGAAGGTTGGGGATGACTCCTCTGACCCCTGTCCAACTTGCAAAAAGGTTTCAGTATGCACGAAGTAGAGTTAGGCCTCGTAGGTTAAATTTTATGTTTAATAGACCATTAGTTAGGGGTCGTGTAGGTAAGCATGCACCATTGTTAGATAAGGGAATTATTGATGACGATAGTCAGATTGAAAAGGTTGTTTATAATCAACCTTGGGCTGATTATTTAATTATGCCTGAGTTGGGACAGTCGAATAATCAGCGTCATGCGCATGTGTTTAAAACATGGAGTTTATATATTAAGAGTGGTTTGCATATTTCAGCTAATCCAGATGAGGTTATGACATGATAATGGAGGACCCTCTAATACAAACCCCAACCTAACCCAAATCATGCAAGCATTCATAACCGCCTTGAACGCTAACCGCCAAAACCAAAACCACAACAGCAAACCTATGACCCAAACCCGAGCGATGAACGAGTTCTGCAAACACCGACCTCCGAACTTCCACGGAGACACCAACCCTGTCATGGCCGAGACATGGCTGAATGAGATCAAGATGATCCTCAGAACCTTAGGGATTTGTCACGACCCTGACCCGCCCCTTGAGGTCTTAATCATGACAAATGCCAGTGATTTCTCACTAAGGCCAAATCACAAATCAAATATCATTTAAGCTAGCGATAATCAAAAAGGACCAAACATAACAGCGGAAGCAAAAGACGACTTTTATTGATAAGAAGTCAAAGTCTTACTTGGGTTTTACAAACCAAAAGATAAACCTCTCAGAGCTGTGCTTACTTACAAACTCAAAAGCTAACAAACCATGTACAAAGCTAAGTGTCTACAAACATAACTTCCTTTCTGCAAGTTTCAAAAAATACTACACATCCCAAAAATAAACACCATGCCACCCTACGCGTCGCTTCCTGAAAGGTGGAAACGAAAATCCATAAGCCAAAACTCGTGTGAATATTTAATACTTAAATCACATGCTTTCCATAGATAATGCAAAATAATTTGATAATATTTCAAAACAAAGCACTCAAAACCATAAGCCAAATATAATGCACATTTCGCTATTCAAAATTCAAAAGCTACCAGGCGTCCTCGGTAGTGGATAAGCCAAACGTCTATGCATTATCCCAAAATACACACCAACCTCAAACACCCTTGCTAGCCATTAAGCCATCCCCTAGCAAGACCGGACGTTGGGAATACCATTAAATAGATTCGCAAATATTTCACAAATAAGTCCATCTTCCATTGGTATCCATGGAGTACACAATTTATAAAATATGTTCAAATAAGCTTGTTAAGCAAAATAAGTTCAAAATCATGTGTTTAGGTATTAAATCACTCACCTCGGCTCTACGAACCACCCGAGCTTCCTAAAACAATTAGGCAATAAAAACATGATTAGAAAATGCTAAACAAGCCTATTTTTAAGGTCCTAAGGTAGACATGTGAAGTTAGATAGGTAGCCCAAGAAAATAATCTCAGAAACTGCAGTTCCATAAACTTTAACGCAAAAACTGACTTTGTACAAGAATAACTAAGTCATAATCTTCATGCATTTTTTTAGGTCTACGAGTCTAGGTTCAAAATCAGAAATCGGATCGCAATATCATCCCCCGAGCTCAAAATTATGACCGTTTCCCTAACACGTGTCTGTGCAGTCAGCACAGTCCAAAAAATGCGCGCCACATGGTCACGAATTTTTATAGAATTCAATACTTCAAATCTGATCCCGAAATTTTTACCACAGACAAAAGACTCATAGAGGAATTCTCAATAAAAATTTCATAATTTTTGGAGCTTAGGAATTGCCTCAAAAAAAATCCACAAAATCAGGATAGATACGAAATTTCTACTCTGCAGATTTCCAGAAAAATACCCCCTTATTCTTCCTGCAATTTTCAGCTCTTAAACCCATCCAAACTACTTCTAACTCACATCAAAACCTCACTAATCATGCTCAACATCATAGATATAGAAAAGCTACTCCAAGAACTTCAAATTCATGCATCAAAGCAAGCTTTAAACTCATCAATTCAAGAGATTCAAGGGGTGTTCCTTCCCAAATCCAAGTTCACCAAATACATGCAAGATTCATCAACTAAACATGAAATTCAACTTCTAAAGTATGGAATTCAACTTACAAAACATGAATTCAAGTAGGAGATGCAAAAATTACCAAGTTTAATCTTCAATTTCAAGTTAGGCATGGTTTCCCCTTAATTTTTCCTCCCTCTTTTCTTCTTCTCTTAGTCGATCTCTCTCTCTTCCTCTCTCTCTCTCTCTCTCTCTCTCTCTCTACGTTTTGATAAGAACAAAGAAAAAGAGACGTGAAAGACTAGTTTTGTTTTGCTTGGCTTGGGAAAAATTATTGAGTGCATGTGTGTCTTATGCCAACTTATGTTCCAATTTTATTTAACTAGCAAATTAAACCAATAACTCACATATTAAGCCTAAAACACATCACATAAATTAACATAAACCATAATTAAAGATTAGGGGTATTACAGGATTACCCAGGATGGAGATCGAGTGGCTTTAGCCACATACCACTGAAAAGGGAAGCCCGCTACTGGTAGGACCTGATAGAGGCGACCCATGACATTCCCACCATGACCTTTGCTGAGTTCAAGACTCTATTTCTCGACAAGTACTTTCCCACACCTCTTCGCCTAGCCAAGGAACAAGAATTCCTGAACCTGAAGTAAGGAACAATGACCGTTACTCAGTACGTGACCAAATATGAGGAACTGTCCCGTTATGCCTTAACTTCCATACCAACTGAGGACAAGAAGGCCAGAAGGTTCGAGTGGGGGCTGACTACTGCTCGCAGGGCTGTGGTAGCTCAAGCCTTTACCACCTATGCCGATGTTGTGAAGTGTGCTCTCCAACTGGAAAGTGAGGAGACTGACTTCAAAACCCGATAGAGAAAGACGAATAACAGCACCGATAGAGGAAGGCGAATAAAAGCCCTTTACTTCCAAATGAAGTAATCTTGGTCAAGTCACTTTCCTAGAAAGTGCTTTGTCCTTTCTTTCCATTGAAAGGTCACATTCAAAAGAATATTTCTTCCAAGAATATATTTCTTTCCATCATTTTCCTCTTTACCCATTGAACAATAGTTGTTAGGGTTATTTTTTATTCCTTGAGTTATAGGAGAAAGACTTGCCATAATGAGAACCTAGATTGGACATATCAAAGTCATACTTATCATCATTTCCTCTCTACCCATTGGATAATAACTACTAGGGAAATTTTTATCCCTTGGATGATAGGGATAAGACTTACCAATGATTTGATAAGACAAATCATTTAAGAACCATTACCTTTTTTATCTATTGGGTAATAAATGTTAGAGAAAGTTTGATCCCTTGGACAATTGAACATTTGACTTGCTAATGTCTGTATAACTTGGACAAGACAAGTCATAGCCATCATGTTGCTTCCAAAAGAAGCAAGCCTAGCCATATCTATCATCATACTTCTTTTATCTATTGGACAACAAATATTAGGAAAAATATTATCCATTAGATAATAGATATTAGGCTTGCCAATGTATATATATACTTGACAAGACTAGTCATATCATAGGAGTATTCATTTTTATTCCCATGTTTAGTCATTCCAAGCCATAATTGCCACCAATATTCCTTTATCCTTTGGTTAATAAATGCTAGGAAAATTTTTGACCATTGGTTAATAGTAGTTAGGTTGCCAATGAAGTTTTGATTTGACTAGACAAAGTCATGGGCCAAAGAAGCCATTATTTTTCTTCCAAAAGAAGCAAGAGTAGCCATGCCATGCATGCAAATCTAGAGTATAACCTTAAGCCTAATTATTCTAGGATTACTTTCCTAGAAACATGTATGTGTGTGTGTGTGTGTATATATATATATATATAGTTCAATGAAAACTGTTCGGATGAAGCCATTCTCGGTCATTTTTTTTGCTGATTTCTCACGGGGACCCTTAAAATCACGTTCTGATCATTTTGAGCAGCTCGAATTTTCAAAATTTGATCGGAAAATGAAAGTTTCGCATTTTAACAAAATGAGGGATCCCTCACTTGAAAATCCCTATATATATACACACACACACACACACACACACAAGCACATGGTACGAGAGAGAGAGAGAGAGAGAGAGAGAGAGAGAGAGAGAGAGAGGCCGAGAGTGAGAAGGAGAGGTGGAGTGTGTGCATATGTTTTGTCCACTCTAATAAGCTACTTATTGTACACTCAAGCCTAGTACTACATGACAACCCATTTTAGACTATTTTAAGCATAACCCTAGCCCATTATTATGTTCTTTCTTGCAAGCAACATCAACCTAGGACAAGACAAGGCCATACATTGCCCATTTACCCATTAGACAATAAATGATAGGGAAAATATCATCCCTTGGACAATAGATTCCCATGACTAGTTATTTCAAAATTATCACCAATATTCTTTGTCTATTGGACAATAAATGTTAGGAAAAATATTATCTCTTGGACAATAGATTCTGATGACTAGTCATTTCAAAATTTTCACCAATATTATTTGTCTATTGGATAATAAATGTTAGGAAAAATACTATCCCTTGGACAATAGATTCTCATGACTAGTCATTTCAAAATTGTCACCAATATTTCTTTGTCCATTGAATAATAAATGTTAGGGAAAATATTATCACTTGGACAATAGATTCTCATGACTAGTCTTCAAAATTTTCACCAATATTCTTTGTCCATTGGACAATAAATGTTAGAAAAAATATTATCCCTTGGACAATAGATTCTCATAACTAGTCATTTTAAAATTTTCACCAATATTCCTTTGTCCATTGGACAATAATTGCTAGTAAAAATTTTATTCATTGAGTAATAACCAAGACTTTTGCTATAAATACCACCCCATACTTCATTTCAACTCACACCAATCCTTTCCTCCAACTTCTCTCTAGAAAAATATTAGTGTTCTTACTTTGTTTTTCTTGTTCTTGAGTTCTTCAAGAAACTCATCCAAGACCGCCACAAAACCGCCACTCGACCATCCCCTCGATCCAAAAAGTTAGATAGTGTAGTCAAGAACTAGTTTCAAGAGAAATCATTTCTCTTTCGAAGCTACTGGAAGACCGCCATAGGAAGTTACTCTGCCCGATCTCCAACTCACTTTCCGTAGCCGTCACCACCATCAAAAAGAACGATAAAACACTCCTAACAACTCTCTCTAAGTATAAAACTCGTACGTAGAATATCTCTACTTATTTACTAAGTATACTTAAAAGTTTTTCTTAATCGTTAGACTTTAAATGTGTATATATGATGCTTGTATGTTGAGAAATGCATGAAGGAATTGAAAGGTGTTTTTCTTAAAAAGATGAAAAGGAAAGGGAGTATGTTGAACATATCGACTAAATTTTTCGGAAAAGCATATGTTCTTTTAAACTTTCCAAGAGGAAAAAAGATTGAATTTGGAAGAAAGATAATTTAACATTTGATTGTAAGCATTCGTATTTGACCTTAAGAATGGTTATGAGAATGCATACATGCTATTTGCATTACTTGTGGTTGTTAATAAAGCATAAGTGGTTTCTACTCCAAAGGCGTCCGTATATGTGACGTTATGCTTTAGTTGTGATTTGATAATGCTAAATAATATAGAGTTGGATGATCTTGTTAGATTATAATGAATAATTTATGATTTCGTATGTGGAAAGTCCTACGGTGGAGTCTATGAATGAAAACGAGACACAGAAATCGAAAAAGTATAAACATGACACCTAGGGTGTAGTTAATGACAAGACATGTTTTGAAATTGCAATGTAGCTGGACTTGGTGGCCCATTGTATGAAAAACCACAATGTGGCCGGACTTGGTAGCCTATTATGTGTATGGAAAATCGCGATGTGGCCGGACTTGGTAGCCCATCGTGTGGATTGCGAAAACCGCAACGTGGTCGGACTTGGTAACTCGTTGTGTGAATGAAAACTCGCAATGTGGCCGGACTTGGTAGCCCATTGTGAAGATTACTATTAGGGCCCGACATGGTAGCCTCATTGGTAATATGGCTTGGTTATCCACGAAGAGTAACCAATGCAAATTTTGTTCGCAATGGGATTCCGGGATGGCAGAACTATTGTGAGGATACTCGGGAACCTAGAACAGTGGAACCGAGGTTGGGTGTATTAAAAATGATTTTGAAAATATTAATTTGGAAAAGTAAAGTGAAAATTATGACACGGTCTACGATGAGTCGCGTAGGGAAGACACAGAAACTCATGGGCACCAACGTTAGTTTGAATAGCGAATGTGAATGTGTTATTATTATTGTCTGTTGTATATGATTTATTATTTGTAAGTTAAGGGTTAGTGAGTATAAGATTATTCTGCTAAACTCTTGTAGTTCATGGTGTTATCTTTGGTGACCATGACATATTATATCGGTGGCGACGCTGGTATAATGTGTCAGACTTTATAGATGATCGAGGTGAGCTATACACCTTGGAGGCCTTTGGAGTTGAAGAGCTGGTTAGGATGAAGGAGCAGGCGGAACTGTAGTTAGGAACCCTAATTCTCCTCCCTTTGTAATAAAAGTACTCTTATGAAGATTGTGATATAATAAAAATAGTCTGGTGAGTGCTAGTTTATTTAGACCCCGTTCCGCTTTCTCCAAAAACCTTCTTTTCTAAAAAGAAGGTAATTTCAAACTCAAATATAACAAAAATGAAAAATAATTTTTCAATTTTTTTTGCATCGTTTAAAAGATCTCAATGAGATCTATCAAACAAGATTCATATTGGTAAGAAAATTATTTACGTAAACACATGATTTTGGAGCTTGAAATTACTTTCCTTTTCTAAAACTTCCTTTTTAAAAAATCTGGAAGGGCCTCTTAGATGACAGGGTCTAATTGCTCTTTGGAATACATTTTTCAGGGGCCAAACCAATTTTCTGCAATGACAAAAAAAAAAACCAATTTTCTGCAGCCAACTTAAGCTGACAGGCGGGATTAATATCAGTGGGTCCAACAGATTGTTCATGACACGCGAAGTATGGGATAAAATTCCATTCACTTCGTTTTTACTTGCAATGGCCGCTGTACGCATCTGTCGAACAGAACCTGAGAACCATTGTTAAACCCTTCCCTGCCATTTCTCAAAACCCTAATTTCTAGACATAAATCAAACAAATTCCCAATAAAAATGTTGAGAAGGAGGCTATCGCTTTTAATCGCAACCTCAATCCACAACGGTTCTTCAATCCACGCCAAACCCACGTCAATCACCTCACGGTTATTTCCATCACCACCACCTCCTTCGCATTTCTTGCAAAGTTCGAATTTTAACCCTCATTCCCATGTGGGTTTTTTGGGGGATGATCTAAATCTGGGTTTGAGGGCTTACAGCCTTCTGAGCTTGAATGATTTGAGAGACAACAAAGGGGCCAGAAAGAAGAAGACGAGGAAGGGTCGGGGGATTGGATCAGGCAAGGGGAAGACTGCTGGAAGGGGTCATAAGGGGCAGAGGGCGAGGGGGACTATGAAGTTTGGGTTCGAAGGGGGGCAGACTCCGATGCGGCGGAGGATGCCGAAAAGGGGGTTTAAGAACCCCTTTAGCCTCACGTTTCAGGTATATTTGGTTCAACCGTTTCTGGGTTTTGCTCCTATCATTCATGTAATTGGTTTGGTTGCATTTTCAAGAATCAGTTCTGTAATGTCATTTTATGGAGAACACATAGAACTTGTTTGCTCTATTTTGGAAGTTTTTTGGAATCGAATCCCGTCCCATTTTGTGGATCAAACAAGAAGATATCTTATCATCCGAGGCCATTTCCCCACCAAAGTATAAAATGACTCAGTTTTTCTGTTTATTTGTTTGTTAGCCAGACACCAAAAAAGCATTAGACACATTGTAGAAAGAGTATTCGATGTGTCCGAATTAGATTTTTGTTTCCTAATTATGGAGTCATGGACACACAAAAAAATAGTGTCGGACACGTTTCTGAGACAATCCGAGGAGTGTGTGTCCGAGGAGTGCCACCTTATTTTAAGTGTCCTTGCTTCTTAGGTGATACATCTCTAAGTTGAATTGTACTGACTTTACAATGGCTGTTTTTTCTGCTTTTTTCCTTTCTGCCCTCTTCCTCTTCCTTCAAACCTCAATGAGAGTTAAAATGTTAAGCATTTGCATGAATGAAGGGCTTCTACAAACTCTACACCATTAATCTTCTAGTTAAATATCAAAGTTACAAATATCACACTCCCATGTCATAAACTTTTTAAACTAGTAACTTAAGTTAAATGGGAACAAGAACCATCACATTTATAAAAAAAAAAAATTGCATAATATAATTAACACATCAATGCTCACTCTTTTGGCCAATTGGCTGGTTAAACATAACATATAACTATATAAGTACATGGAAATGGTAAGAGATGAATAGTGTCGACTTGATTGCCCTAAATTTTTTTATAGTCATGCTTCCTAATGCTGATGGGATTGTATGGCTGACAAATACTGTTTGTTGGCAATGTACTATATGCAGTATAATTGTATTCAGTAATTACTAGTTGATCCCCTATATGTTTAAATTTTTGGCACTTGTGTGCTGCTGTCTTGTTGCTTGTGGATGCTATTTTCAATTGACCATATGGGGAATTGTCTCCCTGTTTATATATCCTCAGTCATAGAAATCCCATTCATATGTTCTTATGATGCAAATAGCTAAAACATTGGGAAATATTTCCGTAGTCCATACCGATCGATAGGTCTTTTGTGTTTGAAAGAGGTTTTGTTGTCACTTTGCAATGAGTTCACACCTTGATGAATTGCCTTTATTTTGGCAGCCTGTGGGACTAGGAAAGATTGCGAAACTGATAAATGCAGGGAAGATAGACTCATCAGAGTTGATCACGATGAAAACTCTTAAGGTAGAAACTTTATTACGGTTTTATTTTCTAACTAAACGTATTTTATGCTTTGGTTGATTGTGATGTTTATTACTATGGTCATAGGATTCTGGAGCCATCGGGAAGCAGATAAGAGATGGTGTCAGATTAATGGGACGAGGTTCTGAACATATAAAGTGGCCTATTCATCTGGAGGTAATCTTTGTTCAAACACTACGCGCGTTGCTTACACTTTTATGGCCATGAACTGGTGCCTTAATAATGTTCTCTTACTTGGTTTTGTTGTCCTTGTATGAATTTGGATTTAAATCCTCTCCATTCCATACATGGGTGGAAATCTGCATTCTTTTCCTTGTTATGTTGACAACTCATGTCCATTAAAAAGTATGTGTCAAATGAGGCCACTTCACATGGATTATATAAGCTAATGCAAACCACCCCGGTTTCACCAATAGTGGATTAACTAAATTCAGTTGTTCAAACAAACTATCTGTTGTACCTTTTTAAACTAACATCAGCCATTTTTACGGTTTCTTCCCAGCAACGCTACCCTTCGTGTCTTTCTTACAAGGACAATATAGTCGAAGTGTCTCTTGTTGTGATTCTGTCTTAGCATCACTTTATGCAACGCCTTGCAGAAAAAATTGGTCGTACAGTTGCAATGAGGACAACAGTTGAACAAGTTGTTAGCGGCATGTGCTTTTTAGTAGTTTACATATTGGCATACTTTATGTAAGTAGAAGCAATGATGACATCATCATCAAGAAGTTGAGCTGTGGCAAATGCAAAGAAGAGTTGGCCTTGATCTTTTCATTCAGCTGCTTTGAGTGCAATGCACCATTTTTGTGATGTAAAAGCGGGAAAACTCCACCATTAAGTTGAGAATAGTTTTCCTGCTTTTATATCAAAACGACATAGTGATTAGTTTTTAAAACCCATGTGAAGTGGCATCATGACATCATCTTGTGCATCGCTTTAAAAGAGATGAAATGTCTACATAGAGTGGAATGGAGATCGCTATTCCATATAAAAGGACCTGAATCCACAATACTCTTGCTTGAGGTGTCAACATTTTGTAGATTGAATGGAGTGTTGGAGACATCTGTTCATGCATGGATTGGGGAGACTTGAGTTATTGAAGTTCTTGCTTATCCTGATTCAGTCTTTCTGTTTCTTTCTTTCTTTCCTTCCCGGTAGTCTTCTTTTCTTTATTCTTTTTTTGGGTTGAGGTTGTTTAGAAGTACTTTCCACTGGACAACTTTTGGTCATGTTTGAATAAAGTTTGTGTGTCATGCAAACGAAACAAACAAGCTTCTCCTTAGCAAGCCGATTTAATCAGCTCATGGTTATGTTTTATGTTTTCCTATTTGTTCTTGTCCGCATAATGAAGCAGTAGTCTAGTCATGATCAAAAGGTTGTATCTGTATGCATATGTGTTTCAGGACTGTCTTTCGTTGCACACTTTTCTCATCCACTACACTGTACTGTATGGATTTTGTTTGGTGTCTCTTACTTCTTGACCCATCCAAAAAAATGAGAAATTAGGAGTAGCAACGATCCCAAACTTGCAAGTGAACATGGTTGTAATTTTTTAGTACAATCTTCTTTTGAATTTACTTTTCAGTCACTACTTTCCTCTTGCAACAGAGAACTGATAGTGAACAGTTGCAGGTTTCCAGGGTGACTGTTAGGGCAAAGGCGGCAGTTGAAGCCGCTGGAGGGTCCGTGAGGAGAGTGTACTATAACAACTTGGGCTTCAGGGCACTGCTCAAGCCCGAATGGTTCGAGAAAAAGGGCAGGTTGCTGCCAAAAGCAGCAAGGCCTCCCCCAAAACAGAGAGATAAAGTTGATAGCATTGGAAGACTCCCTGCGCCCACGAAGCCAATTCCTTTTACACCAGAGGAGATAGAGGCAGCACCTTTTTCTTGAACCTGATTTCGATTTTGTAGAAAATTGATGAAATCGTCATGTAAACGGATTTTGTTCTGATGTTATTTTAAGTTGCAATTGTGATGCATGCTGATAAGTTTATGTTAGTGTGTTGGGAAAGATGTATGGTTGATCAGGCCAGTGCCATTTGGAGGCCAAACAGAAGGAAGCTCTCCTTTTTTTTCCTCTTTTTTTCATAGAACTAAAAAAATTGCTTGTTGAATCTCTCCTCTTCTTACTTCGTTTTCGGTTTCTTGTTATCCAGCATATATATGATCTGATAGTGATGTTAAAACATTTTGTTGAATTACATTGGGATTATATGAATCCGTCCGCTTCAAAAGGGATTGAGGGCAAAATAATTCATCCTCTTCCATACGGAATGGAAAAGAGTCTGGTGGTTGAAACCAAATTAACCGATTGAAATTTGCTTGGACCTCAACTTGATTTTCACTTCATCGAGATAAATTTGAGAACCTTAAGATCAGTCCAAGGGTATATAACTAAATCAATGTCACAATGTGGGTTGGATTTGTTAATTAAGTTTTGCTCAAAATACAATCTCTCTTTTCCTCAAATTATATCGCACGATTGAGCGAGATAAAGTAGAGCATTGTCCGGTCACACAAATAAGAAAAATGTTTTTGTACTCTGCCTATTTGTGTGTCATTTCATCAACATTGTTAACGCTGTTGGACGAAGATAATGGCAAGGGAGAATTTCAACAGTGTCACATGGGAAGTTCCTGCCATTGTCAGAAACTTCATGGGGAGAAAATTTTCAAGGGAGTACAGGTAAATTCGTGATGTTGGGGAAAGAGACTCTTGACATTGTCAACAAAATAGAGGTAAGTGAGTATTTCAAAACTCACATGGAAGCAGAGACGGATATAGGCGTAGGCATTATGGGCTGTGGCCCCCGCATTGTTATGGGTTTTTTTTTTTTTTCAAGTGTTAATATTAATATTAGTTTTTTTTGTTTGTTAAGAAAATCTAGATTTTGTTTTTTGTATTGAGTGTTATTTAGACATTTACATCCTTTAAAAATGTGTTCATTTTGGATGGCAAAATCCAATTTCTCTCTCTACGCCACGGTCTCTTATAAGTTTTTCCTTCAATTATTTATTTCATTTCTCTTTCTATCTTTCTCCACTTACTACCCAAAAAGCCTCTCTCAAAACCAAAACCAAAATCAAACAGACTACTTATTAGATTTCCAAATCTTAAAATTTCAAAATTTTGTTTCATAGTTCGGGGGTGTTTACAAAATCTTGGTTCCGTCTCTACATGGGAGTTCCTGCCTTTGTCAAAAAAATTTAGGTGCTTAATAAAATTTCAAGGGGCGTGAAATAAAATAGATAAGAAAGGTGATTCCTGATCTGAAGAGTTGAGTTGCTATAGTGGAATCTGTTGCATTTGGAAGGCTCAGGTTTGGTGAGTACAGTGAAATTTACCCCAGAAAATAAATGATGGGTTCGGATCCCCTCAAATTGATTTTCAGTTCTAATATAGGTCACACATTGAAAAAATCAATGGTTCAGATCTGTTCACAAACTCGCTGCAAGAAGAATTTAGTTTTTCATGCGAAGAATTTCTGAGCAGATTCAAATCATTGATTGCAGTATTGAACAGTCAAGATTTCGACTGTCCACGTCCAAAACTTGGACAGGCATAAAAGATGGGCATGCCGCATGTGCAGAGCACCAGTGCAACCACTACTTTAACACCTCACTTAACAGTCACCCAACGAACAGCCCACTATGTATGTCCTCACTCCATATTGCCTAGCTTTAAAGGAAATTGTGAGTTGGTATTCTGCCCTTTCCTCACTCCTCACCGACCATATATCCCTTGACAGGATGTTTTCATCAATCAATGAATACCTTTTCTCTTCAGAACAGAGAAACTAAGAGATCAAACATTGAGTAGTTCAAAATTCAAACCTACTTCTCTGACAACTGACCGTCTGATTAATTTATCGCTGGATGTATCTTTTTATTTGATTTGAATTAGTTATTTGTCTTTACCGTGTTGATTATGTCTTTTACCAGTTGTATTAGATACACGCGATAGGTTGTAATCTTGTTCGTTAATGAAGTTCTCACTCTTTCACCGAAAAAAAAGGGCGAGGGGATAAAATTGTGTTGTGGGAAAATTCTCCCGCCATGTTTCTTCAAGTGATTTTTGTCAAAATGGTACTTAGAAAACACACTTTCACGAGAGTACTTGAGTAGTTTGGCAATAATGCTGGTTTCTCTGCTTGAATACGCAACCCCAATAATGGCTTTAGAGAAGTAGTAGAATGGAAGCAGGGAAATATGAATTGCGCACAATCTATTCTTTATCCCTTCTTTATGTTTTGGAATAGTAAAAAATTCATTAATACAAACAACAAAATCAAAACTCACGTGTGCAAACTATTACAACGTGAAAAGAAAAAATGGCTAATGTACACCGACAATACTACAAAAATTAAAGGATATATTATGTCGGAGATGCGATAGCAAAGCCTAGATAAATAGTTGTAGTAGTGGTTCCACTAGCGACAAACTGATCCACATTAAATGATTAATAATCAACCAAGTAAAGAACACCCCAAATAGAGGACACTGTGTGCAGCGATAACACATGAAAGACTAGCTAGATCATAGAACCTTCTTCTTCTTTTTTTAACCATGATGTGAATGGTTTGTTTTTCTCTCCTTTATCCCTTATGATCTGTCACAATATTGCATACGGAACTAATAATCCCCGGGAGATTTCCACTTTCACATATCCTTAAAGAGAACCATATGTATCACATTCATTCCAAAACGTACACACAACACTCAAGTGTCTGTGTAGATAAAAATACTGCAATTATTAGTCATCATAAAAAATAGGCAACTATTGTTTTGACTGCCGGGAACCGGGGTGCTGTAGTGCATCTCGCACTACACAACACGTGTAGTGCGCCTAATTCAGCCATCCATCTCGATAATGGACGGCTCGAATTTTAATCCAAACAATAGACGGCTAGGATTCATAGGAGTTCGGATTAAATTTAAACCATCCACAACGAGATGGACGGTCGAATCGGCTGCACTACAGTCCCTCCCATTCCCTTAACAGTTTGAACTCCAAATGGGTATACGGAATGAGGGAGGATCCTCTATGCTGAAAACCTCTGTACCTAGGAATTTTCCGACAGTTGGATTGTGTGATTTTTTTTTAACGTTTAAAATCTATTGGCCGAAAAACCCCTCGATACAAAGGCACAGGGGTTTTTTGGACAGAGGAGATCGGACCCCGTATGGAATGCCAATCTCAACCTGTTTGATGGATACCAAAAACCGACCCAGTAACACTTTTTACTTCAAAAAAACATGCGGGTATCCTCTCAGGTTCGATTTTATACAATCTGCACCGATATTCAAACCCAAACCAATATATATTTACATAAATGCCCTGATATACACACACACGACATATACTTTTAGGTTTGTAAGAATAAATATGTAAATGCCCTCGGGTAAAATATACACACAAAAAACAATCGGGAAAAACTGAACCGATCTGATCCCCATTGGATACAATTACGGTATAGTGAAGGTAAACCCGGCAGGTTTCAGTTTAGATTCGGTTTTAGTTGCAAATTTTAGGTTCAGCTCGGATTTGACGAAAACGTAGTTTCAAATTTTAGGTTCAGATCGGGTTTGACAAAAACCTAGTTGCAAATTTCAAGTTCAGCTCGAGTTTGACGAAAACCCAGGCTGCAACGACCCAAAATGGGTCCCGTACATACCGGTTTAACTAAAAACCAAAAATGAAGTCAATACAAGTTCATTATTTCAGTCACTGACGAGTTCTGATTCCAAGTCTACCGAAGACCAGGTTCAGATTTGTGGCAAACTCAAACTGATCACAACAGAGGCCTGATTCAGTCAGACTATCATCCTCTTGTTTTAAATTCATGCATTTATTCAAATTCAAATTCAAAATTCAAACTTCAAATTTCCAAAATTCTATGCAGGAGCAGTCTTCTAGGTCGAGCAACACAAGGTTAGAATAATAGCAACAATATCAGACACGGTTTGGATATCTAGGAGCGACACGCGCCACGATAAATAAATTTAAAAAAGGGAATGAAACCTTATGGGTACGCTCGTCGGCACACTTTTATATAGGTCTACATATACGCAACCGTCCGGACCGGACCTAAGTTAGGTAATGCATGAACATTAGCGAAATCATGAGCATAAAGCAAGAATCGTACTTGGGACGCGCTTTACAGTTGGGAGGTCTCGCGCCACATTCGGAATACAAATTAATCGAAGTTAACGCTTGAAGTGGTGTGCCTAGTCCAGATGGACTATGTAGATGCCGAGAGGCCTGACATCAGGAGTGCACTTTGATGCCAAGAGTTAAAGGACGTCAAGAGTTAAATCTGTCTTCCAAAGGTCATGGCATATTAACAGACCCGGTCAAAAGACAAACATAAAACCCATTCAACTTCTTTGGGAATTGGCATAGGCTATGCCAATTCAAACCACATGACCCCAGAAAAATGCCAATACAGAAAGGACGAGCAGGCCCTCAAGAGACAAATTGAGACAAACAATTCACTTAAAACAAAGACTCCACCACACAAATTTGGATGGGCGTGGAGCCGGCGGAGTTACCAATTCAAACCAAATATCAATATACCATTTCCATAGAGAGTTTTCTGAATGCAAACTGATACTAGCATAAAATTTCTCATACAATAAATATTAACATAACTGTTCCCCCAAAAAGACCCTTGACAAGTACGGAAAAATGAGAGAAGAAAAGAAAAGAAAAAACCATCACAATCACTCTCAACCTACAAGCATCCCTACTACAAAGATAGTCGAACCACGGATGAGGCAAACGCAAGGGGAGCCACTACATATCAGCACCTTGAGAATGTGAACCACATCCAAATGAAGGGATCATCACCGTCCATATTATGCCCCTCCAGTCGCAATCACCATCTCGACACTTCCAATGTTATCCAGACCGACTTCATGACAAATAACACGAAAAAGCCAACTAAGTAGCAAATGAGAAACTCACCATCAAAGCAATCGAAAGACTTAGAAGCACTTCCTGTGGACAATGGACGGACCAGATTCGTCATATTCACCCTTTGAAATCCACATCTGATGACACAATGCAAGCATACCAATCAGAAACCATGACTTGACTTTCTTCAATCAAATAGTAACCAAAAACAAATGTAGGGTTACCTGTTGGAAGGTGCTGAGGGATGCAAGGATAGATCCTCCAATCCAGACACTGTATTTTCTCTCCGGTGGAGCCACAACCTTGATCTTCATGCTACTGGGAGCAAGAGCAGTAATTTCTTTGCTCATACGGTCTGCGATACCAGGGAACATAGTTGAACCACCACTGAGCACAATGTTTCCGTAAAGATCCTTCCTAATATCCACGTCACACTTCATGATCGAGTTGTAGGTAGTCTCGTGGATTCCTGCAGCTTCCATTCCAATTAAAGAAGGCTGGAAGAGGACTTCTGGGCATCTGAATCTCTCAGCTCCAATGGTTATGACCTGACCATCGGGAAGCTCGTAGTTCTTTTCAACTGAGGAGCTGCTCTTTGCAGTCTCCAGCTCTTGCTCATAGTCAAGAGCCACATATGCAAGCTTTTCCTTCATGTCACGGACAATTTCCCGTTCGGCCGTGGTAGTGAACATGTAACCTCTCTCGGTAAGGATCTTCATGAGCGCATCCGTTAGATCACGACCAGCAAGATCGAGACGGAGGATGGCATGAGGCAGGGCATACCCCTCATAGATAGGCACAGTGTGACTCACACCATCACCAGAATCCAGCACGATACCTGTTTCAAAGAACCAATGTGGTGTCAA
>BPLS01010765.1:0-13556 GCA_019656275.1 Rhododendron kiyosumense | reverse complement strand
TGCTCGATCTAGTGCAGAGGCTGAATATCGGGCTATGGCTTCCACTGTAGCTGAGTTAACTTGGATTTCTTTTATCTTACGAGACCTCGGAGTATCTGTATCTCAACCTGCTACTTTATTTTGCGACAACATCAGCGCCTTACATATGACCATTAATCCCGTTTTCCATGCACGAACAAAGCATATCGAACTGGATTATCACTTTGTTCGCGTGAAAGTTGCCCTCAGTTCACTTGTTACTCGATATGTATCTTCCAAGAATCAGTTGGCTGACATTTTCACGAAGCCCCTGCCCCGAGCTTCGTTTCATGATTTGCGGATCAAACTTGGTTTGTGGCCTCTTCCCCCACCAAGTTTGAGGGAGCCTAATGAAGAAGGTACATGTTCAGAAAAGAAAGGAAATAACCTAACACCGGGTTGAAATCCAGCCACTAATCAAGTGCAAATTGGTAAACTGCAGAGTTACATATTGTGTCAATCCTTGACAGATTCTCAGCCCATAAATCTTGCAGAATCGGATACTAGCACGTTGCTTATTTCTCTCCTGATTTTACTCCTTCCTTTCTTGTATTGATTTGTAAACATTGTATCTTCCTTGTATACGGAATTCTCTATATAAGTTGAATACTAGAATTGACCTGCTCTGGTATTGTGAGCACGGGTTTCCTATCGATTTGATTCCTCTTTAGCCTTATTTTGCATTAAGGTACAACAACCCTGATTTGACACAAATGGGCCTCATTTTTTGTCAAAAAAGATGTGATCGGGATCATTCATTTGCTAGGCTCATTAGCTATTTAATTATGGAAAAATCACATTGATCGGATTTAGGCATTGGTACGTAGAGACATGTACGAAACACATTGACTTTGAAGCTTTGTCTCAAATTCATAATACCCACTAAATAACCTAAATATGTGTAGCGAGTAGTATGAATGTGAGTCGTTCATGTTTTTGCCGATGTTTGAAATGTGTGACTCAATGGGGTACTGAACGAAATAAACAACACATGTCACCCTTTCTAAATTCTAGAATGATCGAGGCCTATTTGTGTGTCACATGGTCCAAAGACGAGAGAGCGTGAGTTTCGATTTATTTGAAGGTCGGCAAATATTATTTCAAATTCGTTGGCAAGTTCGAATTTCAAAGTTCTGGTATTAGAACATAGAACGCTAGACATTCTGCTTGATTAGTACTGTATTTGCTCGGAGAGATAACCATCTTTTTCAATGTGCCCACGACAGGGGAAGAAACAACAAATCCACAATCCTTCTTGATGGAAAAGGCACTTCTGCTGTTCTCCTCCTAGAAATAAATGGCTCAGTGAGTTGCACTGAAGAGACATTTGTACTTTACAGAATTAATGCTTTGGTTCGAAAGTGAGACTTGCCCATGATGCAGGCCGGTTAATTGACATTCACCACTTGAAGTCTCGAACCACTTCTGCTGACATTATTTGATCTGATGCTTCCTCTCAATATATAAATAGATATGTAACCCGAATTTTCACTAGGCCACCCGTAAAAATATTATTAACAGTTCGCATAACTTGTGTGGAATCCGAATGTGGGCTCCGTGCATGATGGTAAACGCTTCGTTGGTACCCAAAGAATTATGCATGAAACATTTGCCACTTTTCTTTTTTTATTTAAATCATTACGACTGACTGGGATCGAGCCAACAAAAATTGTTTAGCGCATAAATGTTATGATCATAATACAACCCCATTATTGTTCAAAGTAGCTCATCAGCTTGCTAAATTAGGGTTTTACCTACGCCCTTTTTTTGGGCTAATCCTTGTATAGTTATATTTTCTGTTTTCCATGAGTTTCATGCTCCCCATGCTTGTTTGGCTGCAATGAAAACAAAATACACATTCATTAGAAAAGTTAATTTTAGAATTAAAATCCGACCACAAGAGACTTGAGTTTTGGTTGTACGTTTAAAGCGTTGTAGTGGTTAATAACTGCGGATGGCTTACCACTTTTATATCAATGCACTCATGATCGAATGTTACTGTCCCATCATTTCAAAAGAGTTTTCCGGACAACAATTCAACTCCCACCATCCTATAATTTTAATCCCTATTGGGATTTAAGTTGTTACGGTGCATGAAAAAGATGCAAAAGAAATTGCTTTTGGAAATGTAATATTTTAGTGCCAAAACCTACGGCATGGAATCCCAGGAGGCCAGGACCAAAATTATTGAACGGGGAGAGTATATGTCTGTCATTTTCCTTAAATTTTAACTTCAAAATGCCAATCGAGGTGCGTGCAAACTAGTCCGGACACCTGGTTATCGAAATGAAAAAAAAAAAAATTCAACATGCATGAATTTATGGTTGCATTAAGACCTATATACCTTGTTTTGAGAGATCCCAATTGTTATCAGCTGCAACATGCCAAGCAAAGTAACCAAGCAACCCTTCCGCTTAGCCTATGAAACCTTGGCAGAGATACTCTGGGTGCCGTCATACCCTATCCAAGTTGTCCCAGCATAGCAATAGTTCGAAACAATTGTGCCATTGCACACCGTTGCGGCCATGAACCCCAAGATCTCCCCGTAGCGCATCACCCCGTTGCCCGATCGAACCGGCCCATCAGCCGGTACCATAAGCCCATGGTTGTTGACGTCCGCGAGCTGCCACCCGTACCCGTAAAACGGCATTCTGAGGACCAACTTCTTTGGGCTCACCCGGGCCTGGATCCACGACCCGACTCTGTAACTTCCGCTGATTGGGCCCGACGAGTCGTACAGGGCTGCATGTGAGTTGGTCACTTGGCCCATGACGGGTAGTAGAAGTCATAGGCCATCAAGTTGATCCAGTCCAAGCTATTGGCTATGGACTGGACTGGATAGTTCAGCCCATTAGTAGAAGGCCGCGGTTAAAAGCAACGTTGGTTGACCGGCGGATTGGTGGGCCTCGGTTGCCACGGCAGCCCGCCACTCGTTGAGGAGGGCACCCATGTTGGCCATTTCTGTAAGTAAGAGTCATTAGTGTAATTAGTGAGTTAGTTAAGTTTGTTAATATTGGTCATTAGGGAAGTCGGTTGGCTTAAGCTCTATTGCTGAGTTGTCATTCAATTGTAACCTCCAGGTACAAAATATGGACGCATCACCACTTTGTAATTCAGTTGTGAGAATATAATAGAAAGCAGTTTCTCTCTTCTCTGGTTGGATTCATGGTTTTCTTTATGGTATCAAAGCTTTACTGACGCAAGTCGTTTCGATTCTGAGGATCTTGCTTCACAGTTTTGATTCTACAGATCTGGTATATCAAGTTCTCATTTTCACTTTTCTATTCTTCAACCGAGCAAAAAAAAAAAAAAAACCTAGCTGATTTCTTCAATTCGATCTTGATGCTTGATGGCATCGACGACGGTAACATTTCCTCCTTCACTCATGTTTCTTATGTCGAATTTCCACAATTTCGTCACTATTAAGTTGGACAGTATAAATTACATGTTATGGCAGATTCAAGTTGAAAACATTGCGAGTGCTAATGGCTTCTTTGAGTATCTTGGTGGTTCAATTGAGTGCCCCGCTTCTCAAATTCGTAATGATGAGGGCAATCTGATACCTAATTCAGCGTATACTATGTGGAAACTCATTGACACACAACTACTTTCCTGTCTTACTGCCTCTCTTTCTCCAACTACATTACCTTATATTTTAGGGTTACATCATGCTCATGAAGTTTGGGACTCTTTGTTGAATCGATATAATTCTTTATCCAAGAGTAATGTTCAAGATCTTAAGAGTAAGTTGTACAACATCACCAAGACTTCTACGATTGAATGTTATTTACTGGGCCTCGGTTGCCACGGCAGCCCGCCACTCGTTGAGGAGGGCACCCATGTTGGCCATTTCTGAAGTGGATTGTGGGTACTCCCAGTGAAGATCCAAGCCATGGAAGCCATATGACCTGTTGGGTATTTAGATGTCAAAAAGGGATCCTATGAGAAGATTGTATGAAATTTGAAATTACAAAAGCAAACACTCACTTAAAACTTCACAAGCAATAAAAAAAATTTCCCTATCAATTTGTTTCCAGGCGTAATTATCTATAGACTATATCATCGAGACACATGGATGCCATTCTAAAATCATATGAGCCTCTTTTTTTTTTTGCAAATTTTGACGATTTAATACGATTTTAGTACAATCTCAAGTCTGATAAATATCTATAGCATCGAGTCGCATGGATGTCATCTTCAAGTGGTCCAAAAGAACCCATTGAATGTGATTAAAAAAAATAATTAATTTCGTAGAGAGAGGAAAGAGATTTCAAGTTGTGGTAAAATGAAAGGGTAGTCCCGAAAGTCAAGTGGTTAGTAATTGACACACTAGTTTGATTCAAAACTAAGCAAAACTTAAATGAAATAAACCTCAAACTAAACTTACTAGGATTGATTTCACAAACATTACTTACCTTGCCAAATTTATGGAAGAATCAATGAAACTTTTCCGAGAAGCCGATTGGCTCGCCATAGAAGCGAACGCGGTCTTGTCGGCGGAGCCACCGCCGATGGACAAGAGGGTTTTGACAAAAGGGTTTTTAAGCTAGACAATTTTGGTGAACTGAGAAAATGGGGCATTGTTTGAGGAAGAAATAGTGACTTGATTTGTATTGGAATCAAGATCAACAAAAGCACAAAATATGCGAGTGAACAAAATGGAGTCTATATCTGATGCAACCACTATTGGGGAACTAGTAAACGAAATTCACAAAAGCTTGTCCTGTTGAGAAATGGAAGTGGAGAGAGAGGAGAGGGAGAAAGAAGAGGGAGAAACGGGGATACTTGGTAGCCATCGGACACAAGGGAATGGTTTTGATCCTTGGGGCACAACAACGCACGAGCAGGAGTGCGGGTAGAAGCACAAACGTGAAAGTGTCTTTAAAAAATGTTGCAAACTCTTAAATTTGCAAGAATGAAAATTAAAATTGAAACCATTAATTGTGATGACATTTAAGGACAATCGAAGCGAAAAAGTCTACCCAAGAAAATTTCAATTCCAAAAGATTGAGACACACACTCTCTCTCTCTCATAAGTCACAACTTGGCAGTTGGAAGGCAAGATTTTAGATAACCAATTCAGTCACGACAATAGACGTCTCAATACATGGCCGTGTTGATAACTACCCGTCTTTGTAGTCAAATAACGACTCGTTCCAAACTTCCATTTGCTTTCATATTAGGGCAATTTTTGGCTGCTCTTGGGGCATGTCCGCAGTCACGCATTTGAGTGTGTGCATTAGGGTTACGATAGCTATAGATACAGATTTTACATTCTAGTTTTAGATTATGTTATAGAATCTAGATTTTAGATCTTGGTAGAAACAAATAAACATGTTTACTATAACTATGAAAATATGATTAATTATTAGTAATGGCCCCCAAGAACCTAATAAAAATTACTTCCCCGTCCCATACCGATTGACATTTTCATCATTTTAGACCTCTCAAAAAATTAACTATGATTTTTTAAAATTCTATGAAACCTTTTTTCACACAATATTGATCTTATTTGATACTTCCTCCATTCCCTTTTTAAAGTCCAGTATTCTATTTTAGGCTATCCCTTAATAAGTGTCCATTTTGTAAAGTTAGTAGATAAAAGTTGGTATATTTTCTATTTTGTCCGTAGAAGTAGATTTCATTTTGAAAAATTAGTGAGTAAAAGTGTAATAATGATGTTTCCATAGATAGTAAGTAGGAAAAGTGGAGGTAAAAATTAATTTGAAAGGTGAAATGATGATGTTTTGTTAATAAGTTGGAGTTACGAAACGAGATACTTAAAAAGGGATGAACGGAGTATAACGTAATTACTTTTCTCAGACAAATTTTTCAAAATTATTAAATACTGTAAGTTAGTAAATATTTTTGAGATATATGAATGCCGAAATCATCGAGAAAGCAACTAAAGGGATAAGCTGGTCCGGATATTAACAACAAAGTAAAGAAGTTAATGATTCATACACGTATCTAGGGAAAAGATTTTCTCGGAGAAATGTCTCCGGGACACGACACGCACTCATCCACTACTTTCCTTTTTCAACATGTACGAACACAGATATTACGTAGGGGTCGACTTCTAGAGATTACGAAATTAGAATAAAACTTCTTTCTTCGAAAAACACCCACTACAACTAAAACTCTTCACACCTATTAAGATGTTAATTTATAGGAGAAGATCACCATATTTTTTTTCTTTTATTATAGTTTTTCCTGCTAACTCCACTATCTAGGTTTTAGTTTATTCAATCTGGTTAAAAAAAAAAGAGGGGTCGACCAGTGTCACGCCCTAGATTTTAAACAGGGAGAATTAAAGAATAGTCCTCAGGGTTATCTTTTTGTAAGTTTTCATCCGGTACTTTTTGAACAATTATGTTTTCATCCTTTCAGATGGTGAATTACCTACATTACCCTTTTAATAAGATATTCATATGCAAGTGTATATTTCCTTCCTAAATTAGTGGGATTCTGGTAATTATAGTTACCTAAAATCATGGGTTGATTAATGGATGGAAATGGGGGAATTTTTAATTTTTAAAATCCTTAATGGATATATTCTAAACCATTCTCTCTCCTTAATTTCGTGAAAATGTTCAAATCCTTAATTTTTGTAAATTGGTTGTAATATATTATAAACTTACGTGAATGTGGTTCGACCAATTTCACAAAAATTCATGATTGATTGAAAAAATATGAATACACCATTTTTATTCATGAAAACACATGAATAGATTAATAAAAAAAATATGAAAACATGAATAATTATTCTAAATACAAGAAATATGGATACACCATGTTTTTAATCGACCATGAAAAACATGAATAAATTAATCGGCCATGCTTTTCATGAATACACCATGTTTTTATTCATGAAAAAAAACAAAAATATTGATGAAAATCATGAAAACGCATAAATACACCATATTTTTTCATTCTTATTGAACGGCAATAAATTTTTTATTAATCTTTGAATAAGCATTGCACAGGCTAAAAGGAGCAAGGATTTATACGGGCATCACAACCCACCTCAAACATCCCAACTAGGTTGGCACATAAGAATTAGAACAATCATATGTCAATCAAAGACCCAAAAAAGACAAGGGAGATGACAATAAACCAACTCAAATAAGAAAAAGAAAAAAGAAACAAAAAGAAAGAACAATAACAATGGAACAAGTATCCCACATCAACAATATCACAAGCCTAACTATACGCCTATTCTAGAATAGCAGCAGAATAATTTCTCCTGAGGTAGTTAAACTCCAGTAGCCTTCAACATGTTATACAACATAAGTTACCAGCATACATCAAATTCAGTAACATCAGTAGCAATCAACAGATTTCCTTAGCCGAAGTCCAGCCTCAACTTCTAAACTTCTCTACCATAATTCCAGTTGAGAGGTAGAGTGGGATAGAGAGAAATAACAGCCCTTGCGTGATTCACCGCTAACCGCTCGCCGTTTTATTGCACTGTAGCATCCAAAACCTACAAAATGAAATGGAAGATTTTGCCATGCGTCGTCCGTGCATCTCCTTCCTGCACTACCGCTCGCCGCCCGTCGCTCGTTGCTCGATCATTTCGGCGCATCTCCTCCCTGAGCCACCGGTTGCTCGATCATTTTGGAAATTTCAGAGGGCGGAGGCATTTGAAAATTGAAAATGGAAGATTGGTTGGTTGGGGGGTGGGGTGTGTGTGTTTATAGTTGCCGAAATTAGGGGTGAAAGATTTTAAAGATTTGCCTAAAATTTTGGGATTCAAATTAGGGGTGATTATCATAAAATTAGGTTAGAGGACTTCAAGGTTATTTTTTAGTCCCAAAAATCTCTGCCTATATATACATATATTATATATATAAAGGGCAATCCTGGAATTATTTAAAAGTGAGGATGGAAACATAACTGTTCAAAAAGTGCCGGATGAAAACTTACGAGGGATGAGGTTCGAGGATGGATATTTAAAAACTCCTTTTAAACATAATAATAATAACATTTTCAATAAAAGTCTATCGCAATAATACATTATAATACCCCAAATACTTTCCATAATTCATTTGAGAGAACAATCAAGTCTAAAAGTTTATAATATTGGCACTCCGACCCCAAATTCTTAGACAATAATCTAAAGAGAGTAAGTCAAAAGAATGTATTGAAACTACGATTACATCTTCCAAAAGATTTTACTAAACATGTCCTAGTAATTCCTCAGTGTTAGCTTTCAAAGGGTTTTCCAATCAATGCAAGCACAGCACTCCATGCTACCGCTCCGGATTTATACCTGAAAAATGAAAGGTTGAGCAAACAAGTGCCCAGTAGGAAAGTCTCTACAAACCTTGTATGCAAATGAGAAGATTTTGACACAAAAAGAATGAAGTTTGAGACAACAAAAGGGAATGCAAACGAATGCAAACTTCATGTTGGAAACTCAAGACTTAATGAGCACTTCACTTACCATTGATCGATCTAGTCAATTCCTTAGTTATCTTTTATATTTCTCATTTCCGTTCGAAATTTCATTCGCACACTTCTCCGTTATGTGTTTTACATTCCGGGTCTTGTGGACCACGTACGTCTCCCATCAATTTCCCAATGTTAGATGTTCATTCTCTACTAACACGCCGAATAGCGGACTAAAGAAACTTTCCGAGTTTAGGGCCCCATATACCCAACAATACATTTCCGGGTACTCGTGACCCCGTATACCATCTTTACATTCCGGGTACTTATGACCCCGTACATCCACTTTACGTTCCGGGTGCTCATGACCCCGTACATCTATCTTGAGTTCCGGGTACCAAGACCCCGTATGCCAATTACAATTCATTTGTCTTGCATTCTATCACATATGTTCCCAAAACTCTGATTTCACGATTTGAAAATAAGGGGGGGAATTGATATTAAGTAAACAAGCTACTTCCTAATCCATATTTAAATTTTGTTTCTAAACTCATTATCTCAACTCACTCCTTGTACTATGTAACATCAAGTGTCAAGTTCTCGCATGTGTCTATGATCTATCCATCGTCCTATCTAGCATTCCACCTTATCAACACGCACATTTAGTTTAAACAAGCTCACTCCGTCTATCTTAACACCGCACATTATCACTACTAGCTAAACAAACACACCAACATAGCATTTGGACGATATTTCATTCCATATAATACTCGAGTTTAACCCAACGAGAGCTAAGGAACGAGGGTGACCAAGGAATCATTGGAGTGCGAACAACTATGTTTAGACGTGGTTTAGAACAACTTAGAAATGATCAGGAGTCAAAACGACGAAATTTGGAACAAAAGCTGAAAAACTACCCATTATGATCTGGTATTGATACGGCAAAACGCCGTATCGATACAGAATGCAAATCATAAATTCTAAAGCTTCTGTTTTGAAATGGTATCGATACGGAAACGTTACGAGCAGCAATTTCTGTAGATTTCAAGGATTTCAATTACAACAACAATCACCACAACCATAGACACGATTTCATACACAAAACTAACTCAAGAACATACAAAGAGTGAGAGAAATCCCTACCTCAAAGTCGGGGAGCAAACATGCGAAGAAATCAGGCCACACGAACCCTCAAACTCAAACTTTGAAATACGCCCAAAATACTCCTTTTCGAGCCAAACCGGATAAGCTACGAACTCGATAGCACGTGAGGAAGATGGAGAGAAGGTTAGGTTCTTTGGGTTTTGAGTTTTGGCGGTGGAATGAGTGAAGAGAGAGTGAGAAGCCGAGAGAGAGGGAGAGAGAGAGTCGGATGGGAGGGAGAGAGGGAGAGCACTTTTTATCCCCTACACACACACTCACCCTACATATACTAACATATACACTAATCACACTTGCACCCCCTCAACTTCCAATATTCTCACATCGACCCCAAATCATATAATTCAACAAATCCCTCATTTATTCCATATTCTGACATTAATAAATTCTTTAAATAATTTTCAAAAATATGGGTCTTTACAACCAGCTTGGTTCAAAAGCTATAAGGTCAAAAAAGCATGTTAAGAGCCGGTTCCAGAAACAAAAATAAAAAGCTTCTTATTTTTTAAAAATGCAATTACAAACTCAAAAATTATGAGCTTACTGAAATCTAAAAATATACTATATGCATCTTATTTGAAAGATCTCGATATCGAGATCTTTTATACAATGCAAAAAAAAAAAGAAAAAAAAATTATTTTTCATTTACATTTTTTTTGAGTTTGAAAATGTAAAATAAACTACTTATTATCTTTGACTTTTCTCTTTTGAATACGAAATTGCCCGTCTACTATTAATTTTTTTTTTTACCAATTGGCCAATAAAAAGGAAAATGACGTGTTGACTCTTAAAATGCTGATAGAATACAATCTTTGTCATAAACCCCAAGGCCCAAGGTGTAAAAATAGATTTGAGAGAGCAACAAAAGAGGCTTGTTCCCAAGATTTCGCAAGTTCAAAATTTACAATGGCTAAATATTTTAAACTTTGGGGTTATTAGAGATTTGTCCAAATCCCAAAATTAATTGAGATGCGGTCAAGCTGCCACCCAAAAAAACAGCCGATTATCCACATATGACCTAATTGGCAATTGCAACGAAATAAGAGAGTTGTAGATATTTGACTCAATATCTGTGGGGCTTAGTAGGATACAAAACATAGAAAATATGAAAATGTTCATGAAAGAGAGAATGGATGGCTTATTCTTTTTTATAGACACTTTCATGTTTTCTTTTTTTGTGTATCACAGCATTTCTCGTTTTAAAGAATTTCGCCCGTCCAAACTCCACCTCAGCCAAGTTAGTGGAGTGGATGAAATTATCTTAAGATATTGTAAAAGAGCTTGTCTCACAATGATTGTATAATTAATGCATTCAAAACTAGGATTTCAGTGGACGACGACTTCATCCATCGTCAATTATTTCGAGTTGAAGGATATATAAATTGTTATACGGAGTATTAGTTTTTTAAAATTTAGGATATCATCCAATATGTCATCTGGTGATATGGTTGTAGTTAAAAGGACCTTAATCCGTTGGTTTACCCTTTTTTTTTTTTATAACTCACGTCACCTTGCGGACACCTTGACTCATCTTGGGGATCCGAACCAAACCCGGAGCGGACTCCCGAAGGAGCCCAATTATGAGGAGTATGGTTTAAATTACTAATTGCTTGCAAGGTATTGAATGCATACAATCATTGTGATTACTATACCTTGTCAAAGAATAATGAAAAAATTCCCAGAGTAAACATCATTCAATGATGTTTACTCTGGGAATACGGCATTTTGCAAGAGAAGGTGGCATTCGGTTCAGATGGGTTCGCAGAGGAGCTAACAGAGCGGCACATGAGATAGCAGTGGTTTCTTTCCCTCCTTTTTCACTTTTTTCCATTCTCTGTGATGAAGAACCAATGTAAGCCTTTTAGGCTTTTTTTCGGATCAAAAAAAAAAAACATCATTGCAGATGGCTAGCTCATGTCTTCTTGAAACTTTGATGAACTAAAAGGAGCAATGATTGTTCCAGAGCCGATTCACCTACTAGGAAATTGAAGCAAGACAAGTTGTATTTCTGGCAATATACACAGAGGGATAGGAATAAGCATATTTGCCCAAACTTCAGAAAGATGTGACAGCAAAAGCAAAATCCTGACAAAAAAAATGAACTGTTTCGGGGCTTACTCTTGTCATGAAAAAAGGGAGAATTAACCTTCATCGGGCTACCATTTGGGTAATGGATACATCACCAACTGACCAAATTTCTTGTTGAGATGTAGACTCTTGAACTTGAACTTCATCTTCATCTCTTCTTGTAGAAAAAGCAGGTCTTTTGGGGATGTTTATAGCGGCAGTTTCATTTTTTAGCATCACTGAGAGTTCCAACATGGAGGGTCTATCAGCTGGATTTTCTTGGACACATAGCAAAGCTATTTGCATGCATCTCACTAATTTACAGGATGAATTTTTGTCGTCGAGCGATGGATCCATGAACTCCATGCCTTTCCCACACTTCCACAGATCATATGCCTGAAGTATTTCAATGCAGTGCATTTTTAGAGTTCACAGGAAGGAAATCAATTCGCTATATTCAGGTCACAATTTTCAGAATTACTTACATAGTCTAGGAGTTTCAAGTCTTCACGAAGGCCATGTAAACAATTATTCTGTTTTCCACTAATGATTTGTAAAAGAAGAACTCCAAAGCTATAAACATCTGATTTGGTAGAGTATATGCCACGTTTTACATATTCAGGAGGTACATAACCACTGCAATGTTGCATAAGTGAACAAAAACAGATAACTAGATGCGTAATATTTGAGACTAAAACACATTAGGTAGCGTGTATTGTAAGAAACAAGGTACTTACTACGTTCCAACAATCCGTCTAGTGTTAGCTTCGAATTCATCTTTCTGGAAAATTCTAGCCATGCCAAAATCCGCGATCTTGGGCTTCATCTCGTTGTCTAACAAAATGTTGCTCGCTTTCAAATCCCTGTGAATTATTGTCAGTCTTGAGTACTCTTGGAGATACAAGAGCCCCTGAGTAACCCCTTCAATGATTTGAACTCGTTTTTCCCAATCTAAAAGTAATCTCCTGGTTGGATCTATGCGAAAGAGATTTGGATAGTCAAAACATAGGCGACACCTCATGTTAAAACCACACTCAATTATTGTTCACCATTATTTTAGAAGCATTAAAGATTGCTAACCATAGAGATAATGATCCAGGCTTTTGTTCGGCATGTATTCGTAGACCAACATCGGTTCTTCTTTTTCGGTGCAAAATCCAAGAACTCTTACAAGATTTACATGCTGTAGTTTAGCAGTAAGCATCACCTCGTTCTTGAACTCTTCAAATCCTTGTGTAGAAGTCCTTGAAAGTCTCTTTACTGCTATTTCTTGTCCATTATATAATAGACCCTGCAGGTGAAATAGACACCGCATATTTAGTTTTGTTTCCTTGATTTTATGCGAAGACAAATAGTTTTACCTTGTAAACAGGTCCGTATCCACCCTCTCCGAGCTTATTTTGAAACGAAAAATTATTAGTAGCTTCTACAAGGTCAGTGAGTCTAAATACTAGCAAATTAGGAGCATTTGTGTTTCTAGCGGATGCCATAGTAGTTTTGAATAAAGATTGCGATTCTTTTCCTTCGCCCATCCGTCCTGTAACCAATGAAAAAAACATGTAAACGTTAAAAGGGTGAAGGGAAATGACTTATGCACAAAGTTTTCTCGGCTGGAAGAACTTACCTTTGTACCACGTCGAATAAACTAGTACGAGGGTTACTATAGCTGTGGTTGGAAGCAAGATTAACAAGAAGTGTCTCTTGTTCCCGGGATTTTTCTCATCTTCTTGTGCTATGACCGGATTTTTCTCACCTTCTGGTGCTATGACCGGATTTTTCTCATCTTCTAGTGCTATAAAATTGTGCATTAGAGAGAAATGTGAGAAGACAATTTAGCAGTAGACAAGAGAAACAGAACACTCTTAACCATTCCAATGGAAAAACACAATGATCATATATTGCCCAAAATTAGTTTC
>BPLS01010764.1:0-11219 GCA_019656275.1 Rhododendron kiyosumense | reverse complement strand
TTGTAAGCCTTTAGGGCACGGCAGTTGTTAATTATTATCGAATAAATTAGAGTCAGAGAACGTTTTCTCTAACTTATATCATTTGTGTAATCTTTGTTGCACGTTCTTTTCTGTGGTTCATACACGCGCTGCATCAGCACGCTATCAACTTTGACCGCGTCTACACACCCTATGGGCCTTACAATGCCCAAATTGATACAATACAAAGCTCAAACAACCTAAAAGGTCTATAAAGCTCAAATAAAAAAATCAGCCAACTGGAATTATTTTTGTGGGACCAAAGTGCAATTATTTAGTGCCCTTTGGGTATTGTCACACGATGTGTGAACTTGTTCAGAATCATAAAATCATGTGGAATAGTCGTGGATCACAAAATCATGTGGAATAGTCGTGGATCTCGCATAATATGCGGCACCCAATAATTTTCCTTGCTTTGGTTCTCTCTAATTTCACCGTGTAGTCCCAGTGGGGGATCATCTCTAGATCGACGTGATGATCAGACTCGACATTTGCCGTGTTGACTATTAGATGTACAACGAATAAAATCGATCGGGACAACTATAGTTTCCCAATGGAAACTAATTTTTTCAAGAGACAAACTAAACTATTGTAGTAAACTATATAATTAGGTTGTTTTCTGATCTGATCCAATATTTTGGACAGCTTAATTAGAGGCTAGAGCGTCCAATTAACAAGCCCCAACATATGCATGCAACTTTTCATTACTTCTCTTTTTTTTTTTTTTTCCAAACGGAAATATTTTAAAACACTAGCGAAACCGAGTCATACTAAAAGTAACATATTACAAACCATTCTAAATAGGATAAGCAAGAACCAACTAGGTTCTAAGATGTTCAACCCCTATGGCATCCATAAGGACAAATTCTCTCTCTGCAAACAGAATAGCCTTAGTGACAAACAAATCTCCATCTTCTTGTTGTGACCTCAGACGAGCAAGGCAATCTGCAACCTGGGTAGTTTGTTGAAAAATATGAGAAATGGTAGCATTAGTACTGCCCGCAATTTTCCTTGCTTCCTCAACTATATAGCGATGCGCATGGTCCAAAAGGGCGCCTTCATTACATAGTTTCACAGCAACACTTGAGTCCGACTCAATAATGACATTCAACAACCATTTCTCTAGCATGATGGAAAGGCCTCTGTAGATTGCCCATATTTCCACCTCCAAACTGGAAGAACAGTTGGCTTTCCCAAAGTAACCAAAGATCTAACTGCCTTTATGGTCTCTAAAAGTCCCTCCAATCCCCACCTTGTTGTTGGACTCGTAGAAGCAACCATCTGTGTTTAGCTTGACACTACTTGTAGAGGGAAAACTCCAAAAAATTAAACACTTTGAATGAGTCCCATCGCTAGTTTGAGATTGACAAGCAAACGAGATATCCTTAACATAATTCAGAACAATTTTGGTGCACACAAAAAAATGGTCAAGATTAAGATTATACTCCTGATTGGTGTGACCGATCCATCCAGATGAATGCTGGCTGGTTAATAGGTTCCCGCATCAGCCGATGGTTCGTTCTTTCTATATATCAATATTTTCTTTTTATAATAGCTCACAGCGTTCTAATCAGCTTACACGAAACTGAAACTGGAATCTTTTTTTTGGACCAATTACATTTTTCATCAGAGTTGACCCCATCAAAGGCCGGGGTTTCAAATCTTTTCAATTTTTTGAACAGCAAAGAATAAATTTATTAATTAATAGATAAGGATGGATACATCGAGAATCAGAGGATGTGAGTATACATGGGCATCACTACGCAAAGAATGCATCTCAGCGAGTTTGACATTCCAACCCTGCGACAATGATATACTGGAGTTTTCAAATCTGATACCAGTAAAGGAGCCAATTCTTAAATTCAAAGATTTAATCACCAGACGAACACCTTAGTGTTTAACTTTCAAAAAAGATAGTCTTTTTATTTTTATCTGTAAAGAAAGAACAAGATAGTCTTATTCGTTACCATTTCTGATGAGTACTAAAGGTGTTGATCTTATTCCTTTTATCATCATTAATGCCTCAGTGGGCAAGGATCTTGGTCCCCATATTTCTTTTATCATCATTAGTGCCTCAGTGGGCAAGGGGCTTGGTCCCCATAAAGATAGTCTTTTTTTTTTTTTAATTTTAATTTTTATCTAATACATAGGTGATTATCTAGTGCTCTTGGAGCATCGTCACCTGACAATCCACAACTTTTTTCCATCACACATTTGTACGAGTGAGAGCCACACATTTGGTGGGAAAATTCACACAAATGTAGAAAGATGTGGAGGGGAAGTGCCTAAATGCGTTTCATTTTTGTAGAAAGATGTGGAGGGGATGGTATTGGCCCTATTGGGCTCTTTCAATTTTCCCATTGGATGTATTTTTATTTTCTTTTGTTTCCTTTCCTTGGCCTTATGCTATACCTCATACTTTTTGGCTAGTATTTGGTCTCATCTCGATGTACCATTTGTCGAGTTTTTAATAAAAATCTTGTTGCCTATCAAAAAAATTAAAAATTAAAAATTCACACAAATTTATGGTAGAGAAGGCTCCTGAAGCATCGCCACTTCATAAAGTGCGGAGTCGCCTGAGATTTGTGCAATTATCTTTAACGAGACAACATTTCAACGAGGCGGTCCAAAATTAGTTGAAGTCTAAGTTCAGAAAAATGCTGGTAACGGAGAAAGAAGGAGCAATGCTACGTACGGACCATAATTTCTACTCATAAATTTTACTCACAAATTAAGGTGGAAGGATCAGATTCATTTTAAATTCAGCCTTCATAATTTACATCGAGTTTTAATTTGGTTCATATAATAATTTTATCAAAATGAATTATGGATTCTTTGCATTGCACGGTCCTCAACTGATAAAGATAACACACAAAGACGGGCCATTTACTCCAACGTAGTACATATGAAACATTATTAATTAATATTAATATACTATTACATGAAAACAGATCAACTAGATTAACACCGATATTGTTACTAGATCAATATCACTAAAACCTAGAGACCTAGTAATCAAGCATAAACAACGCATATGTTTATTTATTTAGAGCAGTTGCTGATGATCACTGCTATTAATCAATTCTACGTAGATAATACATATATAATATCCTTCGAAAAGAGTAAGTATTAGAAGAAGTGGTGGCCGTGGTGATGCTTCATATGTTTCTTTGCTTCTTTCTTCTCGTGGTGCTCATGCAATGCGTATCCACCGGCTGCAACTGCGACTGTAGTTGCAATTTCCTGCTTTATCTTGTGACTGTGAGCGTGTGCTGGGTCTTTCTTTATCATGTGCTTCTCATGCTGAAATTTACATTATGAGAAAAATGTCAATTATGAGATATGGCTTAATGGCTATAAAAAGTTAGCACTTTTTGAACAGTTGAAAAAACCGATCGATAACTAAGTAAAAGAAAATACAAAATTGAGTGGAGGAGAATTACAATTTGCGTTCTAGAGAATGCATTTCATTATGAATTTGTATCTGTACTCATGATTTAAGAGATACGACTTGGGGAAAAAATTGGCAACATGAATGTACAAGAAAATCGTTGTTTAGCAAACCCGCAAATTAATTAACTTTTGTATAATAACCGGTAAGCGACAAGTAATCCGATAAATTAATAAGCATTAGTGTCAGAGAGACATGCGTATATACCTTGGCAAAAGCGACGGCAGCAACGGCACCAAGCTGGGCGAGGTGCTCGTTATGCTTGTGGTGTTTAAACTCTTGCGCATAATCAATTGGCTTGTTCTCTTCCTGAATGTGGTGGTGGCGATGGTGGTGCTTCCCTCCGGTCATTGTGGCGGTGCTTAGTTACAAGAAAAAACTACAATCACAACAAAGGATGTCTAAACAATGTTGAAGATGGTGGAAGTATTTTTGATTGATGATATGGAGAAACTAATATGTGTTGCTATGTATTTATAATAGTAGGAGAATTGAAAGACTCGATCATCACGCGGGTCCGTGTTGATATGTCAAATAGGATGTTAATATTATAATTACCATATGGATATATTTTTCAGTTCTAGAAGTTATTTTTTGACTATTTGATTACTATAATTGTTTTCAGTTGAAGAAATTAAGTTGATATTTTGGTTCTCGAAAATGCCCTTTCCCTATAGATTAAGTTTAACTCCAAACCGTGTATTCAAATCAAAGTGGGTTCTTCATTCCTAGATCGGATCCGAAGCGTCCCTGCCAAGCACACTGCCATGCAAGAAAAACGGCACCGTTTCCTGACAAAGCAAAGGGATGCTGGCTGTTGGTGTGTTGGGTTTTTTTTTTGCTGGGCAAAATGAAACTTTTATAAAATACTCAAAGGGGTTACATCGAGGGAAAACACCAAGTTCACAGAGCTTTGATACACCATAAGCTGCACACACATCCAACCGATAGTTGGATGGCACACCCAAAAAACTACCTTATAATCTCAGTTTTCGGATACCATCTAAAAAGATTTTGAACTCCTCCACAGTGTAGACGTTGATAATGGTTGTTTGGTTTGCCTACACATGTTACTTATTTTTTTATTTTTGTGGGACCTATTACGGGTTGTATAAATATGACTCAAATAACAAGTTAATTATAACTTTTCAGGATAAAATGATCAAAAAACTAAGATCTTCGCACCGATTCAAATGGATTAATTGAAAATTGGATCACTTTTAATTTTTTAATCCGTAATGGGCCTAGCAAAATAAAAAATATGATTAAAAAATTAAGTACTTCAATTTTCAATCTGTTTGAACTAGTGTGAAGATCTTATTTTCTGGATCACTTTATCCTCAAGGATCATAATTAATTTTTGACTGTAGGACTTTCGTAAGGCGTCCTGCGAATTCTGAAACACTCTACGAATACTTAAACAACACTTACCGATATCAGATTAAGCTAATTTTTTTTAGGAACATATAAAAAAATATTCTAAGCTAACTCAAATTTGAATTATCTTTGTAGGACTTGTAATGGACCTTACAAAATCAACAATAAGTAACATGTGTTAAGGCAAACCAAACAATCAAACAATTACCAACACAGCAGACAGCGTCCCTTTTGTTTTGTCATGAAACGGTGCCGTTTATTTGTTTGGTAGCCTCCCCGGATCCTCCTAGATTATTACGTCGATCTGACTAGTTCTTTTTTTTTTTTTTTCAGGATTTGCCGAGTTTTATTATGAAGTATGAACGGGCGAAGAAATCGGCCGTCGGACAACAACAGTTGCACAAATCTTATGATTTTCAGATAATTGTGTTTCAACCGCGGAGATGTTGTCGATGCTTGACTTGTCTGATTATTGTGCTAATAATCTACTCATTGACCGTTTATAGCAGAATTGATTTTATTAATTTCAAGATTTATTTGAACACTCAGTCCTATAGTATACACATCTAATCATCTATTAAATCAAGTAATTCATAATTGAACACTTAATACATTAGCCCAAAATAAGGTACACAATCTTAAAGGTTAACATAAAATAGATAGATAGAAAACGATATAGTATTATGCATATTGTGTTTGACTTCTTTCTGAATGGCAGTCGACTCTATTTGTCCAAAAAGATCCATGCCAATCTTTTCGTCACAATTTCCCCTAAATAATTTTGAATTTCATCAGTTTAATCTTGTTTGGCTCAAAATATAAAATTCGTTGAAAAACAATGTTAAAAACTTATATATTTTTTGATCAGACTATGCACACTATTATATGAAATTTTGTGTATCTATTACCGGTTAATTAATAGATCTATAGTAGAGTTAAGGTAAATTTTGAACATTCAAATAAAAATTCTTGGAGCCGATACTGAAAAAGATTGAACATTTTGGTTGAATAAGTGTTTTCCTTTATTTTCTCAACTTTTTTCTTCGGTTGAAGAAAGTTGATAGTTTAGTCTAAAAAATGACTTTTATCCCACAGATTTAAGTTCTAAAAGGACTTCTCCGCATGAATGTACTAATTATTCAATTCTCTTGGACATCATCACACATGATATCTGAACTTCTTTACAATCACACAATGATAATGATATGAAACTCATATGCTTAGTCGCGAATCCAAATGGGGTTCATCCCCATCGCGTTCATCTGTCTCATTCTCTAGCAGGGTTTTCTGAGTTGACTATTGTTAGATATGTATATACAAAATAATTACATTTGTCCAATTAATTATATTCAAGAGAAATGTACATCGATCATGAAGCTGCTGATTTCTTATTGACTTGGTTATTTGTGCAATTAATTACTCAACGATATTTTTTCTACAAAATGAATAACCCAAATGTTAGAAAGGGTAGCCGAATTAATGGACAACTTTAAGAGCTTGCAATTAAGCCCCAACACATGCATGCAGCTTTTCAAGAAAATTATCAAGATTATGATAATCCTCCTGATTCGAGTGAACAGTCATCCAGATGAATGTGGGCTGGTTAATTCGTTCCCGCATTTTTTTTTTTTGGTCAACATGGTAGGTAACTTTCATTAATGAAAGGAGAATAACCTTGCATTAAAGAAGATGATTATCATTTCACAAATTCTGTTCTGTCCTTATTTTAATTTTTAAATAATTCAAAGTGTTCTAATCAGCTTACGCACAATTGGTCTTAGTTTTGGAGGACCAATTTCGATGTCCACAAAGGCTCTGCAATTGAAGGCGGGCCAAAATTTTGTATGTATTGACCCCATAAGAGAGTTGATGCCATCGAACTTAAAGTCGATAATTTCAGCCTACATTACAACTGACTTTAAGTTTGGTTCAGACAAAAATTTTACCAAAGCGAGTTATGGATTCACCGAATTTTTTATTTGCACAGTCTCAACACATAGAGAAAGGGCTGGAAGATCTGAAATGAGAACTTAAAAAACTGGATTTACTCATTCATAAACAAATATACTCCACTATTATACTGTGAAACAAAACATACTCGATATTTACAAACATCAAATGAAAAAAACAGAATCAGATATTACTCCACTATTACTAGATCTCAATATCACAGAAAGCTAGAGACCTAGTAATCAAGAATAAATTAAACAACGCACGTAGGCGTTTATTTATTTAGAGCAGTTGGTGATCAATATACTGCTAATCAATTTCGTAAATAATAAATAATATATATCCTTACAAAAAAGTAAGTCTTAATTAAAAGAAGTGGTGGCCGTGGTGATGCTTCATCTGTTTCTTTGCTTCTTTCTTCTCGTGGTGCTCATGCAACGCGTATCCACCGGCTGCAACAGCGACTGTAGTTGCGATTCTCTCCTCTACCTTGTGCCTGTGGGCGTGTGCTGGATCTTTCTTTATCATGTGCTTCTCATGCTGAAATTTACATCAAAAGCAAATTTTCAAATATGCATGTGACATGGCTATTTAAGTGTGCACTTTTTGACCAATTGAAAAAGAAGAAGAATAACTGAGTAAAAGAGAATACGAAATTGGCTTAGAGAGACATACAACGGCAAAAGCACCGGCAGCAATAGCACCAAGCTCGGCGAGGTGCTCGTTATGCTTGTGGTGTTTAACCTCTTTTGCATAGTCAATTGGCTTGCTGTCTTCCTGAACGTGGTGGCCATGGTGGTGGTGGTGGTGCTTTCCTCCGGTCATTGTCGTGGTTCTTACAAGAAATCACAACAAAGGATCTTAAAAATATAGATGAAGATGGTATAGTATAAACTTGTAAGGTTTTGTTCGATGATTTAGAGAGACTCATCGGTATTGGTATTTATAAGTCATTTTAGGGCAAAGACTCCGTCATCACACGGTTCCGTGTTGATATGTCAAGTTTCGGAAACTCCTAAAATGTGGATTTTTTCGTTGAAAGTAGGTAATATTTTTTATTTGATTGTATAGTAATTGTTTAATTTCAGCCAAAGAAAGTTGATATTTGGTTCTCGGAAATGCCCTTTGCTTGTAGGTTAAGTTTAAATGCACACGGTGTGTTCATATCCAATTATATTTCCAAGTGGGTTTTCCATCCCTATATAGATCATCGCGTCGATCTCACTCGTTTTTTCCCCAAGGTTTGTGGATTTACTCCATAATACTTACTACTATGAAAGACAATGAAATCAGTCGGACAACAATAAACCTGTTTCCCACTTCTCCGCCGCATAGGGGTGAGCGGAAAATTAATGGCGTGTGCGGTATGAGCGCGGGCGTGTTAGGACTTGTCGGCATCCAACGTATGGAAGGCGTGAATGCCTCGATTTGACTTCGTATGTAATGCACTTGCGTGTGACCCAAAGGGTAAGGCCACAAAGAGGTTCCTGATTTGCCACAACGAAATGGACTTAGAATTTCCAACCCTGTGAGAAAAAGAACAACAAACGTAAAAAGAACTTTATTATATCGGAATAATAAAGTTGTTGTACAACGAAAAGATAAAAACTTGAACTACTTGATGAAGTAATTGAGTTAGGTACAGAAAAAATAAAATAGATTCACCGGAAAGACTTTGATTCAAGTGCTGAGTTTGATTGGTGTGACAACCTCTTCTAAGTCTTACGAACTTGTATTTATAGGCTCCAAGGTTGTGCATAAATGAGCAAAGAAGCAGCTCCGAACAGTGGAAGAGTGGCCGAATAAACTGAGATAATGGGGAGTGGGTTTCTTGTATTTTGACAAATGCCCCATGTCAAAATAACTCCCTTCCTTTGCTCTTTGGATGCCAAATATCCACAATTACTTGTAACTTTCAACTAAAAACTCAACTGCTCCTGCATCGTGGGCCACTCCACTTTTGGAAAACACATGCCAGTTGCCACCATTCTTTACTAAAGCTCCAAATAATAACTTCTATAGAAGATTATTTGGCGTATCTCGCTTCATTTGGGCTTTACATAATTAGGTCTTGTTTCAAATCACAAATTAATGTGGCCCATTAATTTTTAGCCCAAGAAACTCTTGAATATCGGCCCAATTTAATTAACAATTAATTAAATGACCCTTAAGCGCTAGCTCAAGATTTAGTGCAAAAAACGGGTGTAAACAAAACCCGACCCCAAGAAGTTCGCTTGAATGGGTATAAAAATGCAATAAGTGTCTGTCTTGCCTGAGATTACATGTTCAAATATCACGGACTTCAAATATTTCAAACTCGGTTAATTGCTCAGTCATCAAGTTGAGGGCGCGGAATTAGTGAAGGTGCTGGGCCAAACATCAGTTATCATTAGAGAAAGAAAAATGAGCCCGACAATGACAAATACGGAAATCGCCTTTATTATTATTATTATTATTATTATTTTGGATAAGGTTCTTTCGATCGCAGAGAAGATGATGCTTAACTAATCAGATGATCAAGTAATCTACCAAATGTTCGTTTCTACAAAATATGAACGATCCAAATGATCGAAGTGGTTCGACATGGGCCCACCTCAGGAACAATTGCATTGTGCATTTGGAAAACAATCATGTTACTCATACAATAATTTAAACACAATAACTCACATAATCTCTCACATACATGTAGGGCCCACACATAGTAGTATGTATAAAATCCACATGTATGTGAGAGATTGTATTTGAATTGTTCTGTGAGTAACATTTTTGTTTGGAAAAACCAAGTGCAGATAATTAAGTTCAATGTTTAGCTATTGGAATAATACAAGATCTTCCGGTCAAAGAAGTTTTTTTTAGGTTGTGTTTAGGTTGTGTTCCGCTGCAGCTAAGTTCTTAAAAAATAAGTATTTATTTATAATTTTTAAGTTTAAAAATAATAAATTTATCGAATAATTTTTTGTACAGTATAGATAACTTCTGATAGGTCCCAATAAAATCTTTTGAACAGTGCAAGAAAAACCGAAAAATTAGTTTTATAAATGCATTATTTTTTAAATTTGAAATATTTTCTTTAAAATTTAACGGTTTAGAAGAGTCCATGTGGGGTTCACCGTTCACCCTATCAAAAAATTTAACGGCCGGACAACTAGACATCTGTCCGATTAAATTCCATTTAGGACAAATGTATCTCGACCATGAAGATACTGATTTCTAACTGACTTGACATTTGTGCAGATAACTGCCCAACGCGAGAAACTTTTATGTATCCCCGGGATATCGTATCTCGTATCTTCTTTTGGTCCGTTTCTTATTTTTCTGCTATTTTTTTATTCTATCTTTGTGATCAGATTCGTTCATTTTGTCGAGTTTGACAAGAACATCAATCATACCAAAAATCATGTTCATCAGACTTTATTTGATACATGATCGGCACATGTAAAAATAGAAAAAAAGAAAAAACCAAAACTAGGTTCCGATTCAGTGTGTTTTTGGACCCAATTTTGATTTTCATCTATTTTCATGTGTGCCGATCAGGTACCTATTAAAGTTTGATGTATAAGATTTTTGGCATGATTAAAGTTCTCGCCGAACTCTACAAAATGAACGGAGCTGATCATCCAAATATGATCGAAAATGACCAAAAAATATGAAATAGACCGAAAGGGATACCAATGGAGTTTGTATCCTTGGTATACATAAAAGTTAGTGACCCAGCGATCATTTTAATTTCAACAAAAATGAATGACATGTGTGCATGTGTTTTACAAAACCAATGACAGAGAAACTAAAGGTTGTCAAGCTAAATAAATCAAGTGGTTTATTTTTGTGTCTATATTCAAATTTTTTTCGCATTTATTAGTTTTTCGTCAATTTTTTGGGAATTATTGCTTCGTCATGACAAGAGGGATCTAAAAAGTAAAAAATTACAATCGAATTTTTGTAGTTGTGGCGGCCATGGTATGTAGCATCACATGACATTATTTCAAAACCAACCAATAAATTTCACGGTAAGTAAAAAGTATACTAGCTAGTTGAATTGGCAATGGATACATGGCCAACTAACGCGGCTAAGAAAAAGCATATATACCCGTAAAATACATCTCATATTACTAACAAGCATTATTATATGGGTTTCGCCACAAAATCCAAATCTTCAAATTAATCACTATTATCACCAATGCTAATCCGCCCAGTTTTGGGATGTGTGCTTTACCCAATCTAAATCTCTTCTTTATGTACAGTTTTATTCACAACGATTAGAATTCTCTACATCATTGCAGACGGAACGAAGCAAAAATCTTTGAACGCCCACCTGCCATGTGAGATCCATAACTTTAATTGTATGATTGTCAAGCAGTAAGTAGAACCCCCACATGAGACCAACTAATAAATTTGGCTCTTCTATAACCCAGTCTTATGCGGT
>BPLS01010763.1:0-12774 GCA_019656275.1 Rhododendron kiyosumense | reverse complement strand
CGAAGTGGCCGAGTGTACCAACCTGACCGGCTCCAAAATAGAAACCCGACCCAAATTCCTCAAACTCAAGACAATGATTTTTGGGGTGAAATTATCCAATCTGAATTTATCCAAGTTGAACCCGAACCTACCCAGCCCAAACCAACTCAACCTTTGCCTACCCAAACAGCCCCTCCCGAGAAAGACCCAATCATAAAGCAACTCAACAAAACCCCAGCTCCAATCTCCATTTGGGACCTTTTGTCCACTTCTACTGAACATCGCCAAAAGCTTATCCAAGCCCTGTCTCGTATGACGGTACCCACTGATATCACCCCTGAAGCTGTCATAGCCCTTCTTATGCCCAAGCCTGCTAAACATTCTGTAACCTTTACCGAGAAAGATCTACCAGCCGAAGGAGCCGGTCACAATAAACCACTCCATGTCACCTTCAAGTGTATGGGAAAATGGGTCCCAGTCTGTCTGCTTGACAATGGATCCGCCTTGAATGTGTGCCCGCTTCGGACAGCTTATTGCCTTGGACTGGCAAAGAAGGATTTTGAACCATCCAACTTGGGGGTACGTGCCTATGACAATACCCGCCGTGACGTGGTTGGCACAGTTCTGTTGGAAATATCCGTTGAGGGATTCAATAACAAGGTAGAATTTCATGTTTTGGACATCCCGGCTTCCTTCAATTTGCTCTTAGGAAGACCTTGGCTCCATCATCCTGACATAATGGCTGTGCCTTCCTCTCTGCATCAGAAAGTGCAATTGGGCTTAGCTAAGGGTACTCTCACCATATATGGGGATTCTGGGATCCGTCCTCATGCTGCTGACAATGCGCCAATTTTGGAAATTATGCATGGAGAAGAGGACGTTACCCTGGGAGGATTTTCCTTCCACATTGCTGATAATGTGCACACTATCAAGATAGACCAGGATTTTGTGATAAGTTCTGTGGCTGTCAAGATGATGAAAAAGATGTCCTATATGCCCGGTATGGGGCTTGGACGCGACAATCAAGGAGTTCCTGAATTCCCGAAATTCCCGTCGAACAACGGTCGTTTTGGCCTAGGATATGTGCCTACTGATGGAAAGGAGGCAGTTGCAAAGAAAGGGCCTATCCGTTTTGTCAAAGCCAAGGAGGAAAGATATCTGGGGCAGCCGGAGCCTTTTTGGGATTCTGAAACCAATGCACAATTGCCCGGATTCGAGATCTTTGCCAACAATACATGGGACAGTGATGATGAGATTGAGAAATTGACTGAACTGGTGAAGGCTCTCAACGTCGACTGGATTGAGTACTTGGATTCTAACTATCTGTCATCGCTTTTTGAGGAGGGTCCAACGAGTACGGTTCAAGATGGAGCTGCTGTCATGATGGTGGGAGAAGAAGCATCCGAGGATTTCACTTCTTTCATAGTAGATGCTGTTGGAAGTTATAAAAATAGCACTTTTGTACCACATATAGGCTATCTCAAGACTGGGTCCGACACTGAGTCTGAATCTGAGTCTGTCCTATCTGAGTCTGATTCTGAGTCGGAGCTTGTGCCTCTTGGCCCTCCACGTCAGTCTTTCTATTTTGAGTTTGAGTCAACTCTGATGTATGATGCCCCTGAGGCCACCTTTGATGATGAAATGAACGAGGACAACTTTGCTTACTTTGCTGTCTCCGAGATAAACTATGTTGACCCTAATGATGAAGAAATAGAAAATGACGAAGAAATCCCTAAAGAACTCCAGGCTCTGCTTCAAAAGGAAAAAGAAAGATATGCTCAGCCAATAAAAGAAGAAGTTGTTTTTATAAACTTGAAAGATGAAACTAACCCGCGAATGGTTCAAGTTGGTTCTGGGCTGTCTTCGGAGGAATTCAAAGCATTCTCAGATTTATTAAAAGAATTTGAGGATGTCTTTGCCTGGTCCCACGCAGATATGCCCGGGATTGATCCTGAAATTGTGGAACACCGAATCCCACTCTATCCTGACGCGAAACCTGTCAAACAGAGGCTAAGGAAAATGAGACCCGATTGGGCATTAAAAATTAAAGAAGAGGTGCAAAAACAAATTGACGCCGGATTTTTAATTGTAACAGAATACCCCAAATGGATTGCAAATATTGTGCCTGTACCAAAAAAGAATGGTAAAATAAGAATCTGTGTAGATTTCAGAGATCTAAATAAAGTAAGTCCAAAAGATGATTTCCCACTCCCACATATAGATGTTCTCGTTGACAACACTGCGAGACATGCTTTGTTATCTTTTATGGACGGCTTTTCAGGATATAATCAGATTCTCATGGCACCCGAAGATCGCGAGAAAACCACTTTCATCACAGAATGGGGCACCTACTGTTATAGGGTAATGCCATTCGGGCTGAAGAATGCAGGATCCACCTATCAAAGGGCAGCGACAACACTATTACATGATATGATTCATAGAGAAGTTGAAGTCTATGTGGATGATATGATAGTAAAATCCAAAAACAGGGAAGGACATTTGCCCGCGCTCAGGAAATTCTTTGAAAGGATTCGGAAGTATAGATTACGGCTTAATCCGGAGAAATGCACGTTTGGGGTCACAGCAGGAAAAATGTTGGGCTTTCTAATCACCACTCGTGGGATCGAGGTCGATCCGTCTAAAATTAAGGCAGTTCTGGAAATGGAGCCGCCTCGAACTGAGAAAGAGGTGCGAAGTTTTCTCGGCAAAATCCAATTTATAAGCCGATTCATCGCCAAGTTAACCTCAACTTGCGAGCCGATGTTTCGTCTGCTGAAGAAAGGAGTTCAATTCAAGTGGGATGATAGGTGTCAACGAGCTTTCGAAGCTGTACGGAGTTACCTCCAGAATCCGCCAGTCCTGATGCCTCCGAAGCAAGGAAAACCTTTAATTTTGTACCTGTCTGTGACCTCTTCAGCAATGGGTAGCATGTTGGCTCAAGAAGGAGAAGATAGGGTTGAAAAGGCTATCTATTACATAAGCAAAAGAATGACGGAATGTGAACAACGCTACACATCTCTAGAGAAGACGTGCTGGGCTCTAGTTTGGGCCACCAAAAAACTGAGGCACTACATGCTAGCTCATTCGGTAGTGTTGATTTCTCGAATGGACCCTCTTAAATATCTGCTCGAGAAGCCAGCACTCACCGGTAAGGTAGCACGTTGGTTACTCTTGCTTTCTGAGTTCGATATCAGGTACGTTACACGGAAATCCGTGAAAGGGAGAGCGGTGGCAGAATTCCTGGCAGATCGTCCTGTGGAAGGACCAGAAGATGTGGAGTTTAAGTTTCCAGACGAAAATGTGATGGCAACAGCCAATGACGTTTGGACATTACATTTTGATGGGGCTGCCAATCAAAGAGGATTTGGAATTGGAGTATTGTTGATTTCGCCCGATGGGTCGCATATTCCATTAGCCTTTAAGTTAAACTTTGGGGTTACCAACAATCAAGCTGAGTACGAGGCTTGTATTGTAGGAATGGAAGCCGCATTGGAAATCGGAGTACAAAAGCTCGAAGTAATCGGAGACTCCAATTTGGTGGTATCGCAAGCTAATGGCGATTGGAAAGTCAGGGAAGACAAACTTAAGCCTTATTACGAGAATCTTGAAGGCTTAATTCCGCAATTTCAAATAGTAACCTTTACTCACGTACCGAGGTTAAAGAACCGGTTTGCTGATGCTCTCGCTACTTTGGCATCAATGGTAGAAATACCAATTGGGGTTAAGATGCGACCAATTATGATTGAGCAAAGGAGCAAACCAGTGTACGAATATATCATGGCAATTGACGAGCCAGATGATGGGTTGCCATGGTATCATGATATTTGGAATTTTATCGAGAAAGGAGAATGCCCGCTAGGGACTGACAAGAAAGATCAGGCCTCCCTTCGAAAGTTAGCTTCTCAGTACATAATTTGTGGAGGACGATTATATCGAAGGTCACCCTGTGGAGTGCATAAACTATGTGTACATGGGCATGAAGCTGCTAGAATCATGGAAGAAATCCACGAAGGAGTTTGTGGTCCCCACATGAACGGGTTAATGCTAACCAAAAAGATTCTGAGACAAGGTTACTATTGGTCGACTATGGAGACTGAATGCGTTCAGTATGTGCGACGGTGTCACAAATGCCAGATTCATGCTAATCTTATGCATCTTCCACCATCTGAGTTACACTCTATGACGTCGCCTTGGCCATTTTCTGTTTGGGGCATAGATGTTATTGGAAGAATCACGCCAGCAGCATCCAATGGCCACAAGTTTATTTTGGTCGCGGTCGACTATTTTACAAAATGGGTAGAAGCAGCCTCATATGCCACTTTAACGGCAGTACAAGTGGCTCATTTTATCAAGCAAAACATCATTTATCGATATGGGGTTCCACAAGCCTTCGTGTCCGATAATGGTGTTCATTTCAAAGGACGAGCGGCTGAGGTTCTTGAGGAATTCGGAGTCCAAGTTCATAAGTCAACGGTATACCGCCCTCAAACCAATGGGGCGGTCGAAGCGGCAAATAAAACCATCAAAACCATTCTTGAGAGAACTATACAGTCTGCCAGAAACTGGCATGAACAATTACCGCTAGCTTTGTGGGGATACCGGACGTCCATCCGTACACCGACAGGGGCAACACCCTATTCATTGGTTTATGGCATGGAAGCCGTTCTCCCTATCGAGCTGGAAATACCATCACTAAGGATCATGGCAGAGTCGGGAGTAAGTGAGGCAGAATGGCTGAATAGCAGATTTAAAGAGCTGATGTTATTCGACGAAAGGCGTCTCAAGGCACTGTACCACATTCAAGGTTATCAACGAAGAATTGCCCGGGCATTCAACAAGAAAGTCAGGCCAAGAGATTTGGAAGAAGGGGCAATGGTTTTAAAGGAAATACGAGCTCCAGTTTTTGATCCACGTGGGAAATTCCGACCAAAATGGGCTGGGCCATACATCATCAAGACAATCTTGTCTGGAGGAGCAACTCAACTCATTGACCTCGATGGTAATGAGTTTTCTACTTTGGTTAACTTGGATCAACTTAAAAGATATTACCCCTGAGAGAAGCTCGCTGAACTGAAAACCACAAGGGTGGGCAGTTTCAGGCAAAAATTAGAGCAAAAGCCTGCTAGGCGGAAAATCCGAAAGGACAACCTAGGCAAAATTCAAGGCTAATATTGAAAAAAGAGCTCGCTAGATCGAAAACCCGAAAGGGCGGTACTAGACAAAAATTAGAGCACAAAAGGAGAGTGTAAAATACTCGAGTGAACCCAAACCAAAAAAAATATATGTGTACAAAGTACCTGAACTACGTCATGACCTGATTCCTTCGGGATACGTAGGCAACCTTACTTCGAGGTTCGGTCGTTTTATTTCAAAATCTCCCCATGTTCTTCTAAAAGGCAGTTCGTAAAGACATCAACAGAACCAACAAGAATCTAAAGCAGAAAAACTTCATATTTCAAATTTTATTCAAACAAACTTCTTCGGATACAAAGCTGAGCATAAAAACTTTCAAACAACAAGCACACTGACAGAAGGAAATAGCAAGCCAACAAAGAAACAAACACACTAAGAGTCCTAAGTTCATCTCGGAGCACAAGCAAAGTCATGTCTCAAGTCACCCCTCATTCCATCCAATTCTTGCCTCTACATCTTGAATGAGCCACTCTTCATAATTCTGTGGCAACAGAACGCTGGGATATGGATCCCTCGGAATGGTAACACGTGCTCCCCAAGTATGCTGGTAAAAACGACAAGTAGAAAACTTGAAAGGTGGCATGGTAAAGTACTCATGTGGCGGCATCGTTTGACGAACTCCGAGCTGACGAAGAATGCGATAAGGGATATAAAAGGTCCAACCAAACATGCCCGCTAGCATCATCCTGCTACGCCCCATGTTGCTAAGTGCCATAACAGGGAGATCAGCCCAATTAGTCCGCCATGCAATCATTTCTTCCGTGATTTGATGGAAACGCTGAACCCATAGCTCCTCACTTCCACAAACCTCCACAAAATTCCTCCTTACAAAACCCTGTGTCTCGTGAACCCGAGTTCTTGGAACAGGCTCCAGCAGATTGAGTTTATCACACAACCATAACTGCAATGAGAGAAAAGACAAGTCAGAAGCCATAGAAAACTTAAACCGAGTGTTGAGGTAAAAAGAGAAAGTGAGAAAAACCAGAAAAAGGAGAGCTGAGTGAGAAGCTTACCTGTAGGAATAATGGGCTACCTCCAAAGATATTGGTTTGACCAGCATGCACTGCATCTAGCCCTATTATTGTTTCAGCTAAAACCATCGGAGCTACATCCTTGCGATCATCAATTTGGGCAGCCACGCTTACCAACAAAGAGCTCGCCTGACCGTCAGGCTGCACAAGCAGAAAGGCAGCCAGCAGACATAAGCACAAGGCAAACCTGTTACCTCTGAATTGGTTGATAAGACGAGGGATATTCAGCACTCTGCCTTCGGAAAGAGACTTGGCTGCATTCTTGCTTATCCCTAACTTTTCGGATAAAGTTTGCGCTATTCCAATCTTCTTGAAAGGATTAACCGGAACTTCCAGATCGAAACCGCCAAGATAAGCATGGAACTCTTCTACAGTGGGACATAGCTCCGAAAAACCAAAACGGAACACATGAACTTCTGGGTCCCACATCTGGGTAGCAGCACGTAGGAGCTCAGGACGTATGATAACGTCTCGAACATATCGCAGAGAACCTAGCCTATGTGAGCGACAATTCAGCCAATCAATACCGTCAAGCTCGTCGAGCCATGGACGTATCAAGGCGGGAAAGTTCATGATTTCAGGGAGAGGAACGAATTTGGTTGTGAAAGAGAATGAAAGCAAAGGAGAGTATTTATAGGAGGGGTAAGATGTATCTCGGTATACGTGCCACATCGAAGAACGCGTTAACCTTTGGAAAAGAACCTCTCAAAATCCTTCAAATAGGCAGGTACAGAGCCTTAAGAGTCTGCAAAACAGTGGGAAAATGGCCAACTAGCATAAAGAGAAAACAAGTCATTACCAAGACTGATTGCAGGTTTGTCCTGTCAGGCCTCTACCGTACGGTAGACATATATCCACCGTACGGTACAAATATCCACCGTACGGTAGAAATATCTCCATCATATGTTACAAAGTTCTACCGTACGGTAAAAGTATCTCCACCGTACGTTACAAAGTTCCACCGTACGGCACATATATCTCCCGTACGGTACAGTATGTGCACTGTGTCTGCAGGTTTTTGGTTCTCAGAGGTCAAAGCTTGTTCTGGGGCATTTTAGTTAGTTTGGCTGGTACATACAAGCCACATTGTGCAAAAGTGACTTCACGGAAGGTTTGGCTGCAGCTCCGGACTATGATTTACAGTTTTGGTACGTAAAATGACTCGAAAACGTTCAAAACCATGTGTACGAACTGTCAAAATCTGATTTAGATGCGTTTTCTTCATTTTATCCACACCAGGAGGTCATACTACTGTAATATGACTTTGAGAGAAAGTTGGTTTCAAGTTTGGACCAGAATACGCAAGTTTGGTACCCCGAAGCACCTTTTTCATGTCAAAAGCTCATCCTTTCGCGTCAAAGAGTTCAAAGACAAGTATGCGGCAAGTTTCTTTCCTTTTTGTCGACTCCTACGAGTCATGTTATGATACTATAAGTACGTAAAGGTGTCAGTTTCAAGTTTGGGCCCAAAATATGGGGTCTGGCATTTCACGAGTCCGTAATCCTAGTCCAATGGGATTTTTATGTCTAGAGTTTCAAGTTGAAAGCCAACCTTCTCATTTTCTCAAGTCATGACAGTCATTTTGAGCGTACACGGTTCAATGACAACGTCTTCCGGGTCAGTTTGCACATATTACGAGTTTCAGTACAAATTCAGCTGAAACCACTTCACAACTCAAGCATTCATTATCTCGGTGTTAGAACTTCTATGATTAGAATAGACATGTGTGGTACAAATGCATTAAAAGAACGAGCTTGTTTATAAACCCAAAAACCAGCATCTATATAGCAAGTTTGAAAGTGAAAACCTATGGAAACACGAGTACTACTGTCATGGCATGCAAGCCCCATCTATGCAAAATCAAGAAAAAGGGACAAACGGTCGTCCAAAGCAAAAAAGGCACGAAGGCCTCATCTCCTAAAAAACTAGAACTAATAGAAAAGGCTCAACGACGCGCCATCTTTTGTGGTCTCTCCCTAACCTCAAAGGAGGTACCGTCATCACCATCATCGTCGTCATCATCATCATCGTCACTCCGCTCGCCAGGAGGCCGTACATAACGAGGATCAGAAATTGAGCTGCTGGACAAGCTGTCTCCTCCTCCTTCTTCCTCCTCCTCATCATCTCCACCTCTCTCCACCACCTCTGCTGGCCGCGCGCGCCTCTCTCGCAAGACTCTCTCCTGAGTAGTGGAAGTAGATTGAACAGGAGGCGGGCTGCTCCTCGCATTCTTCGTGCGTGGCCTATGGATTACCCCAGGATGCCTTGTAATCTGCATTATAAGGTATCAATTAGAAAGCTATCATCAGAAATAATAACGTAAAGGGAAAATAACTTGAAAACATACCCAAACGCCTCCCCTAATAGCCTCGCCTTGAACTCTTCCCCGGCTACTAGCTTCACCTCGACCTCCTCCCCGACTGGATGACTCTTCACGACCTCCCCCGCGGCTGGTCGGTCCACCACTTGAACTCCGCCTAGCACCACCCCTTTGTACAGCTGCTGTGGCCCCGCGGGGCAAAACCTCGGGTGATACGCCCATTGCTCCTTGGCGAATCACCGTGAAACAGTCAAACAGCAGCCGGTATACGTTCTCTGCCCATGCTCGTGGTACCTAAGACAAATTCAGGACGTTAGAATGGCATGTATACATCAAATAAGTTCGCAAGAAATGAAAATAACAAGTCAAATTCCATACCTCAGTCTCAGGTAAAGTAATGCTCGCAGAACGCGACGGGATAACTACCTCTCCTTCAATACCTTCCCGCGTCACTACCGATACCACCCTACTCACCTCCGGGAAAGTATGCCCCATCTCTACAACCCGTCCAGTGCCTCGCCCCCTACCTGACCTACGGCGTGAGCTGGTACCACCCCGTCTACTCCCTCTACTCCCTGAGGCCCCTGTCGCCTCCTCACTCTCATTGCCCCCCGCCTCCATAGCACCCGACAGCCGCTCTACCATCCGAAGGCGATAGGCTAAGTACCTCTCCCTATAACCTGCATAGTCCATCGAGGGACTAAGGTAAGCTGTCAGATCCGCGACAGGCCTCGTGTGCCTCTCTATCTCCTCCCGAGTATAATCCCCCGTCCTCAGCATCAGGAGTGGCGCGCCTACCGGAACCCTGAACTCCGCTAGCCCCAAGGATTGGCGCGTCACCCGCTCCCCCAGATACCATTGCCAACCAAAGGGTGACTCCAATAGAACGCGGCTGCGGGTCACCTCCCGGCTTCGGACAAGAAAGTCTGCTCGCAGCCCGGTCCACAGATTCCATAAAACCTGCAGAAAATTGAAGAATGCCTTAGAAAAGTGACCTAGAAAACATCATATAGTCAAAAGAAAAGATTCTTACCCCTTCGCCAGACATCCTATCAAGGAAGAGGCGAAATTCCCTCAAATTCCCTCGGAATTCACTAGATTGGCGATACTTGGGCGCCCACCTCAATGCTCGAGGAAGTACTCGAGGATTCTCGTACGTATTCTCCGGTCCGTACATCCCCAGTACTTCAAAAGCCCAAACCTGCACGTTAAGCAAATTGTATTAGTCAAAGAAGATCAAAAGGCAAGTAATACAGAATTTAAAAACATGAATTGAATATCTTACCTCCAAAACCCTCCAGTAGCCGCCTAAAGTCGTACCAACCATGCGCGACGCGCTCCCAAGAAAACAGTACAAGGTAGCCAAGGCAGCCCCTCCAAAATCAAATCTCCCTGCCTGCTCGAGATGGTGAAACGCTGGCAACCAACCCAGGTGTACGCCATTGCGCCTGTTTGGGAACAGTGATGCGCCAAAAAGGTAAAGAAGGTAAGCCCGAGCCATCTGTGCTACCTCCTTATCATCCGCCGGAGTCCTATCCCAATACCCCTTTTCAAATTGAGAATACTTCACCATTGCATCCGCTGCCCGAAACCCCGGTCCCAAGTAATACTCCAAAGCCCTCTGATCCCTATACAACTCTGAGTCAAAAGGTATCGGGTCCCCTCCTACCCTCAAACCAGTAATCGCTGCAAAATCTAAGGGGGTGATGGTCATCTCACCGAAAGGAAGGTGGAAAGTGTTCGTGGTGTTCCACCATCGCTCAACCAAGGCCCTCACTAGGAAGCGATCCGATCGCCCTCCTGTGAACAAAGTCCGGATGAAAGGACCGAAACCTGCGGCATCAACTAATCTCCGCACCCTAGGGTCTAAAGCCTCGTAATATTCAAGGGACCGGGCAGGCCCCCCATAACATGCCATCGATGTGTCCTCCTGTTTTACATAAACATACATGCATGCAAACTAAGGTAGGAAACTATTTCTTGAAAAAGCATGTAACATAGGAAATATAAGAGACATTGAAAAGAAAATATACCAGTGGGCCAGACATCCCCATATGACTCCCTGGGTCATGAAGCACCTGCTCCTCCTGTAGGGCCTGACGAGGCACGAACGCGTCCACCCCAAAAGGCACAAAGAAGTGGACGCGAGGCACATAAGACTCCTCGCTGAAAGCCGCCCTCTCCCTCGCCGCTGCCTCCACCTCCTGTACCAAAGTAACCCGAGGGCCCTCCCTCGCTCTCTGCCTCTCCTCCTCCTCCCTCTCAGCTTCCCTCAAAGTCTCCTCTCTCGAAAGCACGCTCGCCAACGAAGGAGTCTCCGCCAGTCGAGCACTCAGGTCCCGAGGGTCTGCACACTCCAAAGTATCTCGCAGACTCACCCCCTCCTCCCTCGATGAACCAATAGGTGGTCTGAACAAAGGAGTCGCCAGTGGATCTCTCGCCTCCTGTCCGTCACCCTCTCCCGCTATGGATTTTCCCCTTGCCAATCTCCGGGCAACAGCCTCAGCATCCTCGTCCTCAGCCTCTCTACCCTCCATCTCGATAGGTGTACCCGATGGAGTAAAAAGGAACTCTGAAGGAGTCGCGCTGGCCGGCGTCCCTCGTTCCTCCATGGCCCGACGTTCCACGCTCACATCTAACCCTCCGATCTCCATTTCAATGACTGAACCAGCCGGAGTAAAAGGAGTACTCGCCGGCGTCGCTGGCACGCTTGCTGCAGAACCCGTTGAACCACCCACGGTCAGCTCTTCCACCGTACGGTGCTCCCCTTCTACCGTACGGTGTTCACCCATTACTGTATCACCACTACCAATTGAAGCCTCCACCGTACGGCGCTCACCCTCTGCCGCACGGTGTTCGTCCGTCACCATCTCACCCCCAACCGCCGTGGTCTCCACCGTACGGCCTTGCTCCTCCACCGTACGGTGCTCCCTTTCCACCGTACGGTGCTCTTCCCTCACTGTGACCCCTGAACTCTCCTCCACCGTTGCCACCGTGCCGCCCTCGGTTGGTGCGTCACCCGCCGCTGCACCATCCCTCACCGTCGAGACAGTGAAACCCTCGATAGATTGGGCACTGTCCATGGGTGTGACAGTTGCCCCATCACCACCACCACCCTCCGCCGCGGATATTGGGCCCTCGCCCAATGTTGAACCACTCTCCTCGGCACCTATTGGAACCACAACAACACTGGACTCGGTCCCCCGTACCGCCATACCATCACCACTGCTCGAGGCTTCACCCGCACTATTCCTATCACGCTCCATAACCGAAATAGGAATTTGAAAATCTAGGGTTTGAGAGGAATCGAGAGAAGGAAGGAGAGAAGTTCAAAATTTTGAAAGTGAACCGACTGAAGCGGTTTCTGAATTTATGTCCAATAACTTCCTCTACCGTACGGTGGAACGATGTCCCGTACGGTACACCTTTCAAGAAACTCCACCGCACGGCACAACATCTACCGTACGGTACACATTTGCAATTCAAAATTCAATTTTTAAATCACTTATGGTTCGTTGTTTCAAATTGGTGCTGTACCACTCCATGTTTGTTCAAATAAAATCCTATTGTGGAAATCTTGCTCTCAAAAGTCGTTTCTCAGTAAATCATATCGAATTACAAATGGTACGAACGGCCTCGCTAAGTTTACATTTTTTATCAAATACAATTGAGATCTATCCTCAATGACCAGTTTCTTGAAATAATTTGTTGAGATCGCATCCTCAACAAAACCGCGTTTCAATTAAAAATTCTGCAATGTAAAACAGCCCCGCTAAGTTTACATTTTTATCAATTTTTCAAATGATTTATTGAGATCTATCCTCAATAATCGTCTTCTCGGAAAAGCTCGTTGAAATCATACCCTCAACAAATTTGAAACAAACTTCAGTCAAAATTCAATCAAATAGTGTAGATAGCCATGCTAAGACTACATTTCTTACATAAATCCAATCCTTTCCAAAAATCAATTTATGACTTCATGTGTTTCATACTTCCATTACATTTTTGCCCCCATGAACTACGCAGGTCTGATCCCTACACAAGGGTACGTAGGCAGCTCGAAAGAGCACGACCATTTGCATTTATATTTTGTAAAGTATTTTCTGCTTAAAAGATACTTGGATATTCAAAATTGGGTGGTCTATGTCTTTGACGCGACTCAGAACGAATCAATGATCTACGAGCCTCGTCAAAGAGGGGCATCTGTAGACACCCCAATTTGGACATTTCGATATCTTTTAAAATCCCCGA
>BPLS01010762.1:0-11693 GCA_019656275.1 Rhododendron kiyosumense | reverse complement strand
ACGTCGACACCATCCCCCTCCCCTTCCGTTCCATCCCCCTCCCCTTCCGTTTCACCATCGCCGACCGTCACGTCACCATCGGGTTCCCCCTCCTCCGGTCCATCGCCGAAGACCAGCATTACTCCGGTCGTCACCGCCGCCCCCAGCTCACCGAAGTCGTCGAGTGGGGCAGGGAGCATGTTTGGAGATATGAATCATTTGGTGGTAATTGGGTTTTCGGTTGTTGTGGCAGCTGGTTTCGCTGGGTTCTTGGTCTAGGAAAGAGGCAGTGCTATCTTGTGTTTATTTTTTTTTTTATCAAAAAAAATGTTTTTTTTTCCTTTTTTTTTTTTCTTTTGGTTGGAATTTAATGTATCAACTATGAGCTTGTAAGTACAGGTTTATGTTGATATGATTTTCATGAATAAAAAAGGTCATTAATAGAGTTGTTAATTTCATTTGATTGATTGATTACTTGTTGGGATCACTCAAAATTGTTGATTTTGGAGGAGGGAAATTCTAATGTTACGGAAAACGTCTACCAAATTGATGTGCCAACAATATTTCCATTAGTAGTTTGATGATTTATCCCAAGAAAAATACCCGCGTATCGAAATAGAGATTAAATATTATTTCCGCCGGCGGGAGAAATGGTATGTTTTCCACCAACGCTCATTGTGGACCCCACTATGCGTTTATTTGTTATAATCCGAACCATTTATCTCGCAAGGCTCATAACGTAGTATATTCACGCAAAAAAATCAACTTGATTGGATATCGGTAATTGGTAGATAAATCAAAAGTTGAATTTGCAGTCTGATCCTACCAAGTTGAAATGTCAATGACCATCCGTTTTACAAACCAAAATTTAATTTTTCATATGCCTATCGATGTCCAATAAAACTAACTTTTTGAATGAGAATACTACTCTGCAGATCCTACAAGATGAATAGTTCTGATCAGCAATTAACCCGTCATGTGTCCTAAAACGATGGTGATGGAAAATCCATAGTTTCTGCAGCCAGCAAAAGGAATTTAATCTCATTCGAATATTGTTACGGAAACAAAATTTTCAGCTTGTATCGACTTTGTCTCGTCATACACCACAGAATATCATTATGAGCTTGTACGTGAGTAGTATATTCACACACAAAATTAGCTTGATTAGATATCTATAGATAAATCAAAAGTTGAACCGTCTATGTCCATCCGTTTTATAAACCAAAATTTTAATTTTAATAAACCTATCAATGTCCGGTGAAACTAACTTTTTAAATGATCGAGAATGCTACTTTGCGTGCCCTACAAGATGAACGGTTCCGATCAACAATTAAACAATACTGTGTGACCCAAAATGTTGGTGGTTAAAAATCCATAGGTATATATAATATAGAGTTTCCGCCACTGGCAGAAGAAATTCAATCTCATTGAAATGTTGTTAGGGTAACAATTTTTTCAGCTTGTATAAGTTGTATTGACTTTGTCTCGTCACATACACCACAGAGTTTCAGGTTCAAAACCATCCTTGAGTACTCCAACATAATCTCTGCATGTTTATATTTCTTACTATCTTTTTGTTAGGTGGCATTCAAATTAAAATAAGCTTAGAGAATGAAACATTTGGTGGAAATGGGATCTGTATAGTTCTCTCTCTCTCTCTTAAAAGTCAAGAACTACAATGTATGAGGGTTGAACGTACAATAGTTTACAGTATCAATAGCCCTTCTAATCAATTTGAATAGTCATTATGAATTATTCATTTGAATTTTGATAAACCTCTTTTTGCTTTCAATAATTCATGGAAGAATGAGGAAAGGAATATAAGTTTACTTGGCTTGCTAATTAATTCATTGGGTCTTTCACTTTGAAATGAGAAATTTATTCTATATGACGGTGCCTCTCCATCCCCGCAAACTGATTTAAGACCCAAACTAAAGTGTACATACAAACGGCCACATCAATTCGTGAAGGGTCTTGAGGCACTGCTATGGGACACTGAATAATCTCTCCAATTAGTGTGTGTAATTCTGAGGATCATATTTGTTTTTTTTTTTACTTTTTTGAAATTGCCTTTAAAATTCTTTCTATAAAGTACTCTATTACCATTAAATAAGGGGCGTGGATTGTGACTTTGAGATGCCCAATGAACAGAATTGATTTTCAAGAATTTGAAATCTCTTTTCGATTTCTGAAAGGTGGGCTCTTTTTCTAATAAGTAATTAAAGATCTTAGATCTCAAGTTTTGAAAATTGTCAACCAAACTTTATTTTTTTAAATGGAAAAAATAACTAAACTAAACAAAGCAAATGTGTGGTTTATATTTTTTTTCCAGAGGTCCATCCAGTGATTATTATTCCACATGGTATAGCTCGATCGGCAGTAGATTTGAATAATCAAATACTAAAATCAAACAAAAACATCTTCCCTTAATTTTTTTAGGCAGAGTAAATACTTATGCATTATTAATCCCTGCACATTGATTTAGATAGGAGTAAACAAATCATTGGTAACGGAAATAAAACTCAATAACAATATATTGTAAATTAGTGCACGCAAATTAATTCGGACATCCGATTGAAATATAAGCTTGTTGCCCAATTTAGTAGTCTATATATTAACACGCTAACATGAGTCCGTCTATATAACCCTTGTGTGCCTCTCTTCTTCTCCCCTTGATATCTTTTCCCCAAATGCTGAGCACACCAAAAGCCTAGAAGAGACATGGCAATGGCTCTGGCCGCTGTCCTCCTCCTCTTCGTCCTTGCTGCTCCCGCCGTACACTCCCTGCAATACAATGTTACGTGGAACGTGGGGATTAATTATAACTCTTGGGCCGCTGGTAAAACATTCACCGTCGACGACACCCTAGGTACGTTGGTTTATCTTGGCATGGTATCTATGTCCCTAGCTTAGTATTTTCTCCATATGTCTTGATGTGATGCGACATTGTTAGAATACTGAATCATATATATGAATCTTCATAGTTAGTGTTAGAATTATCTCACATCGCTCATCTGAACCACCTAAACTTGGTTAATAAAATCTAGATGCTACTCCACCTATAGCCAATTTGTTTTAGGATGGAACCTTTCAAGAAATCTAACATGGTATCAGAGTTAGGTCTTTGGTGGCCTCACATCGTGTGGTCAAGTTTCCGTCGCCCGAGTTAACTCATCAATTCATATCTCCACGTGCATCCGGGCTACACGTGAAGAGTCGCCCGAGTCAAATCTCTTAATTTCCTCAATTCGTACCTCCACGTACATATGGGCTACACGTGAGGGGGAGTGTTAAATTTGTCTCACATCGCTCATCTAAGCCACACAAGCTTAATTAATAAAATTCAGAGGCTACTTCACCTATAGCCAATTGATTTTATGTTGAAACCTTCCAAAAAAAATCTAGCAGTTAGAATGTTGATACATATATAGAAATCTCGAGACATCATCGTGTGATTGGTAATGTATTCCGCCGAGAAAAAATTAGAATTCACAGATATGTCTCTAGTCATTCACACTCAAAAGGGGATCTATAAAATATTTTCTTTCTGAATTCTTCTTTGTTCTACGTACATGTTTTATTTTCGACAAAAAGAAAACAAGTCAACCGTAAATTCATGCATTATAATAATTCAAGTGGGAATTAACTAACCAATAATTCAATTTTCCATGCATGATCATCTACCAGTCTTCACTTACACTACTGAACATGCGGTGGACGTCGTAGATCAAAATGAGTACGCCAGCTGCAATTCCTGGAATGCCCTCCACTCCTACACCGGCGGACAAACCGCCATTTCCCTCGCCACCCCCGGCCCGATGTATTTCCTATGCCCCATTCAGGGCCACTGCCAGGCCGGTATGAAGCTCGGCATCACCGTCGTGGCGGCTGCGGCGTCACCCACCGCCCCGACGACGACACCACCCCCCGCCTCAACCACTACCCCGACATCGAACCCGAAACCCCCCACCTCAACCACCACCCCGAAACCCCCTGCCTCAGCCACCACCCCGACGTCGACACCATCCCCCTACCCTTCCGTTTCGCCATCGCCAACCGTCACGTCACCATCGGGTACCCCCTCCTCCGGTCCATCGCCGAAGACCAGCACTACTCCGGTCATCACCGCTGCCGCCAGCTCACCGAAGTCGTCAAGTGGAGCAGGGGGTATGATTGGAACTTTGGGTTCTTTGGTGCGAATTGGGTTTTCGGTTGTTGTGGCGGGTTTGGTTGGGTTTATGGGCTAGGGAAGAGGCACTGCTAATCCAAACAGGTTTGGCAAGTGCCAGTGAGAAAACAATAAGCGCTATTGTATAAAGTTACAGGTTCATTTGCACAGAGATCAAATATTTCAAACCTTGGGGTCGCTGGAAGTTATGTCCGATCATTACCTTCAAGACCCCAAAATTAGTCGAAGTGCACACAAGCTGATCCGGACATCCGGTTATAAAAAAAAAGACAGTGTTATATTGTGTTTTTTTTTTTTTCCGGCTGGAATTTAATGTGTCCTGAATTTTGGGATTATGACATTGTTGACATGATTTTTCTGAATAAAAGGCTCATTAATAGAGAATTTTTTTTTTATAAGTACCATTAATAGAGTTGTTTCAGTTGATTGATCACTTGTTGGGTACACTTACAATTCTTGATTTTGGAGGGGTGAATTCTAACGCTGCGGGATGTAGTATACCAAAAAAAAATGATGTGACAACAATATTATTTCCATGAGTAATTGGTGTTTTTATCTCTCCTCTCAAGAAAAATATCCGAGATTGAAAGAGTGTTACGTTAAAAAAAAATTCAACCTGTATCGACTTTGTCACGTGTGCACAGCTGGCTCAGGCACAAGGCCCACAAGGCTTGGGCCTTGAGCATCCCCAAATGCCCTAGTTTTGGACACTCCAATTTTTTTTTAGTTTTTGGGTTGAATAGGACTCTTTTTAAGAAATGCTCACGCCAAGTTTCAGAAACAAAGCCCAGTCTCTTGAGCATTGATACTGAGGTAGTAAGACTTTCTACTTATAAAGATTTTTTGTCTTCATTGTTTCTTTCAACTAGCGATATGGAACTATAGGTGGGAGGTTTTGTTTTGCAACTTGTTTGTCCCACATCGATAGAGGAAAGACTCAATTGGCAAAGTGGATTTAATACTATAGTTTTGGCTTTCTTTGAATTTTTTTTTCTGTTAAAATTGTCAAGCGTTTAGGGTACCATTTTTACAATAGGCCTTGGGCACCCAAATACCTTAGGCCGGCCCTGCACGTGTGCATCACATAGGAATTTTTTTTGTTTCCGTTTTAGACGTTAGTATGCTAGTAAAGTTAGATTAATACAAGATGGGAAAATCATTTGTGCTGAGCTCAATATAAGGTTGGATTGTTTAATTAATCAAAGTCTCAAGCTTTCCATCCTCCGGGTCCGGCTCTTAGGGGCCGTTAGTTCGGACCATGCCATTACGCGATAAAGACCAAAACTAAGCCGTTCGATTAAATAAGTCAAGTGGCTTATTTTTTTGTCCTTATATAATTTTTTCTTATTTGTTAGTTTTTTGTCAATTTTTTGGGGATTATTGCTTCGTCGTGTCGAAAGGAATCTAAAAAGTAAAAAATTACTATTGAAACCTATTTTTTAATAAAGACAAAAATAAGCCAATAAATCAATTTTTTCGTCTTTATTAAAAAAAATTGGATTTCGATCATCATTTTTTACTTTTTAGATTCCTCTTGTCATGAAGAAGCAATAATCCCCAAAAAATTGATGAAAAACTAACAAATGCAAAAAAAAAATTGAATAAGGACAAAAAAATAAGTTACTTGGCTTATTTAGCCGAACGGCCAAAAAAAAATACAAAAATAGTCTCAAGTATGATGCCTAACGCGGGCACCTGTAGGATCATGGTGGAGAGAGAGGGAGGATGAAATCATAAATTTGTAGGACTTCTAGGATGATTTTTTAAGTCTCCCAAAAAAAAAAAAAAAACATGGGCACGGAATGCACGACATGAGTAAATATAATAGTACAAAATGATATTTTTATTTTATAATATTTTGTGTAAATTACTTTTAAAGATTAATAATTTTATTTTGCCGAGAAAAACAAAAAAGCCTCCCTGGTCAATAGTCTTTACTGCAGAAAATCTGATTCCAATTAGTAAGATGAATTTTCTGATAAAAATGCCACCCGAGCTAAATCCTGACTCCATCGCTAGGTAAGAAAAGATAAAAGTGAGAACTCTGAGGTTGTAAAAAAAAAAATGGGCTGATTGTTTTCATGACGTTGGAGACGCATGCTGTTTAAAATTAATTACCGCCACTGAAAAAGAATAATATTACAATAACACGCTTCAACTCGTCATGACTTCATCCCCTCACCTCATGCACCAGTTAATTAACAGGAAATTATGGTTTAAAATCTTCTTTTTCAACAAAGCTACGTGTGAATGAATTAATGCCTGAATTAGTGGTTTGATCCCTCCTATGATTTCGGGTTCGAAGATTCTTAGGTGTTGGTAACTTTTTTGGGACCAGTTCCTACTTTAATTTGGACTCCCCACAATTAGTAGGCGGTGTGATCGGCCTCTAAGATTAGTCAAGGTGAGCGTAAACTGATCCGAACGCCTAAATTATGGAAAAAACATATGGGAAGTTTGACAAATGCGATGTGAGAGTTTCAAATATAACTTTTGAAGCCATTTTTTTAATTTGTTGGAGTTTTGTTTGACCGTTTTGATACCAAACCCCTGCCATAATAGCTTTGATCAGTCCTATGAGAGAGAGAGAGAGGAACAAAAGTCTAATGCATTAGGTAGACATAGGAGGCAACCACTATTATACTACAGTATTTACTCCAGACAGAACTAACTATAAGGCGGCATATAAACAAGCATTAGTTTCAGAAGTAACTTATTGCTTTTTGAAATCACAATACCTTAAATAAGAGAAAAAGTCTTATTCACGAAGGAGACGTGAATAACGTTTACGGCTCTCAATCTCGGCCGTCCAAAAGTATGTTGGACGATCTGGATTAAAAATATACTCTATTAACGGTAATAAATTGTTTTTTTTAATCCAAATCATCCGAAACACTTTTGGACGACGGAGATTACGCAGAGTTATGAATAATGAGTTTCTCTCCCTTAAATAATTCAGGACTGCAGTTTGTCCCTATCACGACTATTGAGACTATTTCCAACTTTTGTACACTCTTTCTTTTAATTTCAACCATATCTATAAAGAGAGAAATTTTTCATTGGACGATCGAGATGGTGCCGGGCACGGGACACGTGGTGCCCATCTGGCACTGAAAAATTTCTCCTACAAAGATATACTATCCAGGAAACTACTCGTACAGTAAAAACCTCTATAACATAATAACATATTTAGTATATATACTCAGCACTCTCTAAATGGAGTAGCATTTACGAATACTTAGCAATTTCACCTTTTCCTAGGACGGCAAATGAACTGAGCCGTTCGGGCACACTATTCGAGGCTCAACGAGCTCGCACGGTAAAAGTTCGTTCAAATTTGATGTGTATAAAACGAACCGAATCTTTTGTGTCTCTCATTTTTAATTTGGTCCCAAATACACCCAGGGCAAGAAAATGACTCACGAAGATATCAAAACAGATAAATCTAAGGGAACACGTCCATTTTCTACCTAACACCTTAATTTGGAGTTTGAATACAAAACATGCATCTATGCTTTCTTCTAGAACTATACCTATCCATCTAAACAGTACTATAAACAAGTGTGGGTTTGAGAAGCAACTGAGACAGACACACATTGGCATTTGCACTACCTAATTTCAGGACTCCCAGCTGCCTATATAACAACAACAAACGCCCTTTGAGAGAGCACCATTCCCCCACTTTCGTGCCTGATTTCCTCTCTTTCTTTTCCATCATCACTGACTTATTTGGGGGAGGTAAATCTCAAAATCCATAGAGATGGCTGTGGCATTCGTTCTGCTTGTTCTCTCGGTGGCTGCTCCGGCGGCCTTCGCGACGCAGCACGTCGTCGGGGGAAGCTCCGGCTGGACCCAAGGGGTGAATTACGCCACTTGGGCTTCTAGTCAAACTTTCGCCGTTGGTGACACACTCTGTGAGTAATTTTTTATATAGGAGTCATGGCATCAATACGTTGATTCCTATTCTGAGCAATTTTACTTACACCGCACTCGCATTTTGACACCGTATTTTTTACTCCACAGACACAAGTTTTTTTTTATTCCAAGAGCGGTCCACCACACTTGTGTCTATAGAGTAAAAAATGCGGCGTACGTCAATAGACTTTCCCGTTTGCTTTTTTACATATAACCGGTGGGTTTTTTATCGTATAATTATCGGTCTTTACTAATTTTTCTGTGGTAAAAGCAATCTTGTATACACTGGCTTTTTTACCGTTGTTCCAAGATGTATGTGTGGTTCTGTTTATAGATAGGGTAGTTTTTACGAAAAATTATTTAGAATTTTATTTAAAACACAAGTAGTGGTAATCATTTCGGATTGCATTTAACTATTTAATTTTTTCAAATCTAGAAAAGCGGCTTGTCATAGCTAGTACAAATTTTCTTATAAATTGGTTCTTAATTTTCAGGATACAAATTCAAAACTAGTGATATACAAATTCAAGTTTGAAACTCTAGGTCTTATCCATTCTTATCGTAGACAATTCATATGGGGTTTTGCTCTAGCTTTGATTGGCTTTCGCTAGTGAACAGTGAAAGTAGTCCCTGAAGATTAGTCGAGATGTTCATAAGCTGACCAGACACTTGAGTTATGGAAAAAAAAACATTTTCTCGACATGTATGCGTGCGCTACATTTATTCAAGTTTGTATTAATGATGTATTCACGAGTTCGCTACTTTTGCGCTAAGTTGAATTTAATCGGCATTAATTTTGAACCCCATAATACAAGCAATCCATTAAAACAATAATTACCAAAGTCAAGGCAAAAAAATTTTGAAGATTTTAAGAGAGTTGACTTTTTTTCTACAGTATCTTTGTTGCCACGTCTTCAAAGAATGCTCATTTATGCGGGAAAAAAAACCTACCAATACATAATACAACTAAAAAATAGGATGGCATTATGCACAATTCGAGTCGTCCATTCGGCATTTCTACAGTTCAAATTTTATCTCAATAATGAACGGCTTGGATGCTATACGGTGGAGATAAAATTTGAACCATTAGATTGTCGAACGGACGGTCAGATGGTGCATATATAGCACGGTGTTGTACATGCACCACCCGCACAACACCATCTCACGGTTAGTAAATGAAGTAAACCGTTGATGCTTTAATGACGTGGTGATTGCCTCACGATTACGTAATTTGAACTCTTCCTGCGAAGATAATAGCGTTTGTATCATTGTATTAGGTTAAAAAAACTTATCGTGTACGTGGCTACCCGTTGTGGTAGGATCCGACCTCTGTGCAAGCCCCTTTGACTCGTCTGTCGTAGTGCTGTGATTCGCAATGAGACTCTTGGGCCTGCGTCAGTTGGGCTGGCTCCCACATCGGGAGTTTGGGTTTGGGTGTGTGTGTTTAAAGGGTTCACTGTGCCTCTCCCTAGTCAGCAATTGCTTAGGTGAGTTGGTAAGTGAAATTACCCTTTTGACCTTCATCAAAAAAAAATTTGTATTAGGTTTTGAATCTTATAAGCATAATTAGATGAGTAATTATTCAGTCTGGGTCTGGGGTATATTGTCCCGGGATCTTTCGCCACCACACATTTTGGTGGGATTCATCAACTTAATCGTGAACGTCACAAAATCGTGCGGTGGTTGAGGGTCGAGGCACTGAATAAATTTTCAATTAAATTGGACTAGTTGAATCCAACGTAATCTGTCACTGAAATAGTCGAATTTTGATGTCTCGGTTTACTGACATGGAGTACTCAAATACCTAATTGGAAATTTTAATTAAAAATTTCTAGATTCAAAGTTAATTACTGACTTCAATTTCTACTATCTTGATATATAGTGTTCTCATACGATTCGAGCCACAGCGTGGACGTCGTTAGTCAAAGTGACTACAACAATTGCAACGTCAACAGCCCTCAAAATTCCTACACCGGGGGCAGCACCACCATCTCCCTCCCCTCTCTCGGGACGATGTACTTCATATGCGGCACCCCTGGCCACTGCCAAGGCGGCATGAAATTAGCTGTCACGGTCTCGGCAACAACCAACGGTTCAGCCCCCGGCGGCTCCCCGTCACCGCCGCCACCTCCGCCGCATCACTCCTCGGCTGCCACCACTGGAAACTTCGGTGGGAAGATGTCTCTGTTGCTCGAGTTCTCATTGTTGGTGGTTGCCTTTGTTGGATTTATGGCCTAGAGAAGAGGCAGTGCAAGTGTTATTTTTTTTTTTTTGAATTCCTTGTGTATTTGTTTTTACCCTGTGGCATAAGACATCGTTGAAGATTTTCTGTACAATTAGTCGTTGCTTGTAGTGAGACGACGTAGCTTTATGGTACTGTGATTTGTAATAGAGTAGACATGATTAGTGGTATTGTTATAATTTTCTATAGATGTAAACTTATTGTGGATCTGGCACTAATTAAAATCCGAAAAGGAAAATTAGCTTTTCAGCACTATCCCAAATACAAAAACGAACAAGCTCTTGTCCAGACCAATTTACACGCACCTAAACTAATTTCGGAATACCAATCTCACCAACAACAGCCCCTCTCAATTCCTAGTCCGGCGGCAACACCATCATTTCCCTCACCCCCATCGGTCCAATGTACTTCATATCATATGCCCCACCCCCAGCTGCTGCCAAAGCAGCATGAAATTATCCATCAATGTCTCGGTAGCAACCACTAGTATTGCCCCAGCGGCTCCCCGTTGCGGCCAGGAACCTCCACCACTGGTGATGTAGCAACCACTAGTATCGCCCCAGTGGCTCCTCGTTGCCGCCAGGAACCTCCACCATTAGTTCATCACCGCCACCGCCCCATGCCTCAGCTGCCACCACTGGAATCTCAGGTGGAAGGATGCATCTATTTGATTGAGTTTTCATTCTTGATGGTTGCCCTGATTGAATATAGGGCCAGAGAAGAGGCAGTGCTAGTAAAAAATGGACATGACTAGTAGTATTATTTACATTTTCTACAGATGTATACTTGAATCTGGCCCATAATCTATCAAAAATTGAATATGGGTAACAACTGACCATTCTGTTCATTAACTTCTCTTCCACTACAAAATTATGCAAATAATAACTAGTAGCAGATACCCAAAAAAACCGGTCAAAAAACAATCTACAAGGGAACTGGATCCGAGTCGGACCACCGTCTTTTTATTTCAGATTTGGACCGAACCTCCTTAAGCTTTCCATCAACCCCATAATCTCTCTCCATAACTAGATTGATCCCTTCATCCGAATACCACCCGACTCCAATGCACAGTATCCCATCCTCACTCACGTCAACATACGCGGTGACCCCACCAGGCAGCCAAAGTACGGTCACATCCTGCATGTCTAGCATCTCTTCCTCTTTAAAGTGAATGGGATTCTCGGGCAAGCTTCTCTTCTTTAGGGTTTCAGTGCAAAGGTACACATAAGGGGTGCCATTAGTTTGCTCCATTATTGTCTCTTCACCATATACTGGCATAGCACTAACCTCAAACACCTTCCATGACCCGGTCAATTCTGATGGCTGTGTTCTCTTTCTCTGGGAAAATGGCTTCAAATCAAACTCTGG
>BPLS01010761.1:0-15514 GCA_019656275.1 Rhododendron kiyosumense | reverse complement strand
CTCATTAATTTCCAAGTCTAGAGCAGAAAACCAACAGAAGGAAAATGGACACAAAGTTCATGCTTTCCCAGCCTCCAAGGTAGAAAATAGATTTAACAAGCCTTTCAATGGTCCAAACCACGCGCAAATCGAGTGTTGGTGTTCTTGAAAGAGAAAAGGGGAAAAGGTGGTGTTCGTGAAAGATTGCATGGATGTGTATTTTGCTTGATTGATAACCATATGTTACATGGGTTGTGTATATAAAAAGCCCTGAGCTCCTAGAACTATGCATGTGATTGCCGAATGGAACTTAGAATGTGTAAAGCCCCGCAAATGACCTTAGTGGTTTCGATGATCTTTGAACCGGTCTGCTTTCAACCAAATTTTCATAAATGAAACTTAACTAACTTTGTTGTTGGTTTTCATCGTATTTTAGTACTTTGAAAATCCAAATTTTCAATATACAATTGGTCTTGATCCGATTTAAAATGAGATGGATACGAGCGTTTTTTCGAAATAATTTTTTCCAACTCACTAAGGGTAAAATGGTAAAATGAACTTGATTTTGGATCAAAACTACTTTGGTTAGAAAGTAGATTTAACAAGCTTTCCGATGGTCTAAACCACGCACAAATCGGATTTCGCGCGTGTCTGTGCCAAGCCCGCAAAATTTTGCTTGTCGTAAAATTTTAAGCATGCGCCTGGGGCGCTATGGAGCGCGCCTTAGGAGCATAGAAATGCGCCTGGGGCGCACAAAAGCAGCTTAGAAGGTCCAACTTTGCGTGTTTGTCCCGAACACTCCGGAAATCCGTTTTGCGCGTGATTTAAACCGTTAAAAAGCTTGTCCAATATACTTTCTAACCCAAGTAGTATGGATCCAACATGGTTTATACATAAAAAGATTTGATCATTTTATCCTCAGTGGACCAAAAAATATAATTTATTTCGGTAAAACACTCACAACTCCTTCATTTTAAATCAGATCAAGAACTATTATATATTGATAAATAGGGTTTTTAAAGTACTACAAGATATTAGAATTCAACCAAAAAAATGTTTAGGTTTAGTTCCTGAAAAGTTGGTAGAAAGGAGACCATTACAAAAATCTGACTCTGTTTAAATTTTTTTTTTTTTAAACAATTTATAGTTTGAAAGTGGTACTATTTTTCAACTCTATTTAGCTAGCTAGCCTTCCAATGATACCGAGTAAATCACTCTTTTGCACTTATATGTTACTGAGATGTTATTCCACTTTTTGTGCTTTCTTTTATCGTATCGAGCGTAAAGAATCGGCATTCGTGGTATTGAGAGACACGATTGGAGAAGGAGGCATGAGTTTTTGATGTCGAGTGAAAATAGTAACAGAATGGAATAGCTATCGAAGCAGCCGCTCGTTCCAATTGACAACGTATTGTAGTTTTTAAAAAAAAATTGGCAAGGGGCAAGTGAGGCCGGTGGAAATACCAGGGAATCGAGGTTGGTAAGAGCCATGATATGCTCTTACTCCAAAGAAAAGTAAAAACACACAATGTTATGTACACTCCTACCAGCCACTCTCTGTGGTGCCACCAATGTTGTGTAGTTTAGTCGGTGGGAGAATGTCCCCAAACTTGCTGAATGATTGATGTTCTTAATTATTTACTACCATTATTCGTGTCTTCCTTTTTTTTTGGTATAATTAAATCCATATCACAAATGGATGTTTTTTTCATAGTTCTAGACCAATTTACATGCAACTCGATTAATTTTCAAAGGACCAATCTCCCCGTACTCTAGCCCGTGCCCATATCCACATTAGATGTTTTAGAGTATCCCAGATTTTCTTGGTAATTTCTTTTGATGTACGAATGATTTTGGATCAAAACCACTTTGGTTCTAGAGTAGATTTCGAACTATCGAACTAGTTTGCTTTCAAAAAAAATTTCATAAATAAAACTTCACTAATTTTGTTGTTCGTTTTCATCATATTTTAGTACTTTGGAAATCCTATTTGTCAATATACAATTGGTGTTGGTCTGATTTAAAATGAGGGAGATACGTGCCTTTTACCAAAATAATTATTTTTTACCCACTAAGGGTAAAATGGTCATCTCATTTGATGTACGAATAGCGAAACTACTTCGGTTTGAAAGTAGATTGAACAAGCTTTCCAACGGTCCAAACCACATGCAAATCGGATTTCGAATGTGTCTGTGCCAAGTCCGCAAAATTACGTAAGCTTGTCATAAAATTTTAAGAATGCGCCTGGGGCGCCATGGAGCACGCCTTAGGAGCACAGAAATGCGCCTGGCATGGGCACACAAAAGCTGCATAAAAGGTCCAACATTGCGTGTCTATCCCGGACACTCCGAAAATCCAATTTGCGCGTGGTTTGGACCTTTAAAAAGCTTGTCGAATCTACTTTCTAACTCAAGTTGTTTGGACCGAAGATGATTTATACATAAAAATACTTGACCATTTTACACTCTGTGGGTCAAAAAATAATTCATTTCGATAAAACGCTTGCAACTCCTTCATTTTAAATCAAGTCAAGACCTATTATATATTGATAAATAGGGATTTCAAAGTACTACAAGAGATTAGAATGCCACCATAAAAATGTTTAGGTTTAGTTCATGAAAAGTGGATAGAAGGAGACCGTTACAAAAATCTTCTGAGCCTGTAAGCTATACACTAAATTAGGAGTTCCGTAAGGGGCATGTTAATGCTGTGCGATTGCGGGCAAGAAAATGAAGTTGTGATCTCGCCATCGACTACCTAAATCTTGTGTCGTATTTTCAGCATTAGCAATCTTCGTGGCAAAGTTTGCACCAACTTTAGTTATACCCGAAAAATCGTAGTGCCACAGTGTGCACAACAAGTTTGCCTTATGTTTGTTTAGAACCCCAGTTCCAAGATTTCTCACTCTGTTTCTCTAGTCCTCCTGGCCAATAGTAATACTCAGCGGCCAAGAGTAATTATTTGCGGCTAAGAGCCATTCTTCTCGGCCATGAGTAATTCTTTGCATTCATGAGTAATTCTCTACGGCCAAGAGTAATTCATTGCGGCTTAGAGTAATTCTTTGTGGCTGGCCCAAAGTAATTCTCTGTGACCAATAGTAATGCTGCAAAGAATTACTCCTGTCCGCAAAAAATTACATGGGTGGCATATATAAAAAGCCCTATGACCTCCTAGAGCTATGACTATATATTATTGCCAAATGGAAGTTAGAATGTGTAGAAGCCCCGCAAATGACTTTAGTACCTAGCATGCTAAGGGGCAATTGAGGCCGGTGGAATACCAGGGAATCGAGCTTTTATGGTTTTGTTTGCTATAGCTATTGTAGAAATTGGAGAGGGCAAAACGAGGTTGGTAAAGAGCCATGATTTCGTCTCCTGCTTCAATGTTACTTTATTAATGGGCTGTAAACAAATCGAGCAATTCGCGAACTTGGATCGACTCGGCTTGTTAACACTCGGCTCTACTCGTTTAGTAAACAAGTCAAGTTCGAATTCGAGTTTTTGGCTCGTTAATTAGTAAAGGAGTTCGGCTCATTCAACAACAATTCGGCTCATTTAGGGAGACTCGGCTCAATTAAAGAGGTTCGCTTAGTAAATGACTAAGTTTAACTTGTTGAGAAAATTTTTGACTCATTTAGTAAACGAACCGAGCTCAACCAAACTCAGCTCGACTCGTTTACAACCCTAAGTCGAAATGATAGTTTACCGAGCAGGATGTTAATGCTCTTACTTTTGCTGACAAAGCAGACTCAAGAAAGAAAAGAAACAAACAAATCCATTATTCGTGTCTTCCTTTTTTTCATTGAATAATAATTAATCCATATCACAAATAGATGTTTTTTTTCCATAGTTCTTGACCAATTTACATATAACTCAGACTAATCTCCGAAGGATCAATCTCATCATCCACTAGCCTGTTGTGACCATATCCATGTTAAATGTTTTGTAGTATCTCAGACTTTCTTGAAATACACCATGTATACTAGCAATTTAGACTTTAAAGGCAGAAGCCTTTTTGAGCCTGTTAATTATGAATGAAATTCCTGCATTACTTCATTGACGTATCACTTCCACTTTCTTGATGCATCTGCTTGTGGAGATGGACACCAATGTTTTACTCTCAAGGAAATTCAATTGGTATATGTTTTAACTCTCAAGGAAATTCAATTGCGCCCGCCTGGGTTAGAAACATCCGTAAGATTTAACAAACTTTTCAACGGTCCAAACAACACGCAAATCGGCTTTTCTGAGTGTCTGGGACGAACACGCAAAGTTGGACATTTTAAGCAGCTTTTGTATGCCCTAGGCTCATTTTGATGCTTCCCAGGCGCAATCCATGGCGCCTTGGGCGCATCCTTTAAATTTTATGACAAGCAAAATTTTGCGGGCTTGGCACGGTCACACCTGAAATCCGATTTGCACGTGGTTTGGATCGTTAAAAAGCTTGTCCGATCTACTTTCTAACCCAAGTAGTATGGACCCATAATGATTTATACATAAAAGGATTTGACCATTTTACCCTCAATGGGTCAAAAAAATAATTCATTTCGTTAAAACGCTCGCAACTCCCTTATTTTAAATCAAGTTAAGACCTATTATATATTGAAAAATAGGGTTTGCAAAGTACTACAAGAAATTAGAATGCAACCGTAAAAATGTTTAGCTTTAGTTCATGAAAAGCGGGTAGAAAGGAGACCGTTAAAAAAATCTTCCGAGCCAATAAGGTTTACACCGAATTAGGAGTTCCAGTAGCGGCATGTTAATGGTGTGCGATTGCAATCAAGTAAATGAAGTTGTTACCTCGCCCTCGACTCCCTAAATCTTGTGTTGTATTTTAGCATTAGTAATCTTCGTGGCAAAGTTTGCACGAACTTTAGTTATAGCCGAAAAAATCGTTAAACATATTAGTTTCTTCCTCCTTTCTCGGTTAAGACCTATATATAAGATTTTGTAGTGCCACAGTGTGCACAACAAGAAGTTGGCCTTATGTTTGTTTAGAACCCCAGTTCACAGATTTCTCTCTGTTTCTCCAGTCCTCCTGTCCGCTTAGAATTACTCTGGGCCCCAAAAACTTACTTATGGTCGCGAAGAATCACATATGGCCGCAAAAAATTACTCAGGGCCACAAATAAATACTCTTGGCTGCGAGGAATTACTCTTGGCTGTAGATAATTACTCTTGGCTGCAAACTATTACTCATGGCCGTGAAGACTTACTCTTGGCTGCGAGGATTTACATTTGGCCGTTAAGAATTACACTTGGTCGAGGCCAAGTGTAATTATTAGTGGCCAAATGTAATTCGTCATGAGTAATTCTTCGCAGCTAAGAGTAATTTTCTGCGGCCAATTACTCCTAGCCGCGAAGAATTACTTCTGGCCACGAAAAATTACATTGGTAGCATATATAAAAATCTATGACCTCCTAGAACTATGAATGTTATTCCCGAATGGAACTTAAAGAATGTGGAGAAGCCCCGCAAATGACCTTAGTGGCGTTGATGATCTTTGAACCGATCCGCTTTCAACCAAATTTTCATAAATGAAACTTCACTAATTTTGTTGTTGGTTTTCATCGTCTTGTAGTACTTTGAAAATTATATTTGTCAATATACAATTGGTCTTGATCCAATTTAAAATGAGGGGGTTACGAGTCTTTTCCCAAAATATTTTTATTTTCCGACCCACTAAGGGTAAAATGGTAATTTCATTTGATGTACAAATGATTATTTTTTGTCACAACTACTTCAATTAGAAAGTAGATTTAACAAGGTTTTCAACGGTCCAAACCACGCACAATTCGGATTTCGGGTGTGTCCGTGCCAATTCCACAAAAGTTTGCTTGTCGTAAAATTTTAAGGATGCATGCGTCCGGAGCGCAATGGAGTGCGCCTGGGAGCATCAAAATGCGCCTGGGGCGCACTACAGCTGATTAACAGGTCAAACTTTGCGGGTTTGTCCCGAACACTTTGGAACTCCGATACGCGAGTGGTTTAAACTGTTAAAAAACTTGTCCAATCTACTTTCTAACCCATGCATGGATCCAATATTATTTATACATCAATAGATTTGACCATTTTAAAACTCCAGTTCCAATATTTCTTGCTCTGTTTCTCCAGTCACTTGACTGATCGACATAAACGAAAAAAGGAAAGAGAAAAGGGGAAAAAGTGGTGTTCGTGAAAGATTACCCAGTTTTGTATTTTGCTTGATCGATGACCATGTTCCATAGGTGGCGTACATAAAAAAGACTGTCATCGGCTATAACTGTGATGGGGATGTTGTCTCTGAGTTCGTTACTGAACGGGTTCGGACCCGGGGATCCCGACAGCTCATGTGCTGCACTAAAATCCCTGTCTCCTCCATACAAGATTTCCCAATCCAGGTCACTGACCGTCCACTAAATCTGCCTCATGTGCTTGGTTACTGGTTCGATCGATCACCGAGTTTCTTATGGACAGCATATCCAGTTGAAGTGAATTTGAAGTTTTGAAGATTGGAATGAATTTGGTGATAATTTAGTCACAAAAGTAAAAAGTTCAAACCAGAGAAGACAAATCGTATCCAAGTGTGCAAAATGTGATGTGACAGTTAAGAGACTTTGCCTCTGAAGAGATTTTCTCATTAATTTCCAAGTCTAGAGCAGAAAACCAACAGAAGGAAAATCGACACAAAGCTCATGCTTTGACAGCATCCAAGGTAGAAAATAGATTTAACAAGCTTTCAACAGTTCGAACCACGCGCAAATCAAGTGTTGGTGTTCTTGAAAGAGAAAAGCGGAAAAGGTGGTGTTCGTGAAAGATTACATGGATGTGTATTTGCTTGATTGATGACCATATGTTACATGGGTTGTGTATATAAAAAGCCCTGAGCTCCTAGAACTATGCATGTGATTGCCGAATGGAACTTAGAATGTGTGAAGCTCCGCAAATGACCTCAGGGGTTCGATGATCTTTGAATCGGTCTGCTTTCTACCAAATTTTCATAAATGAAACTTAACTAACTTTGTTGTTGGTTTTCATCGTATTTTAGTACTTTGAAAATCCTATTTTTCAATATACAATTGGTCTTGATCCGATTTACATTGAGATGGATACGTGTGTTTTTCCGAAATAATTTTTTTCAACTCACAAGGGTAAAATGGTAATTTGAACTTGATTTTGGATCAAAACTACTTCGGTTAGAAAGTAGATTTAACAAGCTTTTCGATGGTCCAAACCATGCGTAAATTGGATTTCGCACGTGTCCGTGCCAAGCCCCCAAAATTTTGCTTGTCGTAAAATTTTAAGGATGCGCCTGGGGCGCCATGGAGCGCGCCTTAGGAGCACATAAATGCGCCTGGGGCGCACAAAAGCAGCTTAGAAGGTCCAACTTTGCGTGTTTGTCCCGAACACTCCGGAAATCCGTTTTGCGCATGATTTGAACCGTTAAAAAGCTTGTCCAATCTACTTTCTAACCCAAGTAGTATGGATCCAACATGGTTTATGCATAAAAAGATTTGACCATTTTATCCTCAGTGGATCAAAAAATATAATTCATTTCGATAAACGCTCGCAACTCCTTCATTTTAAATCAGATCAAGACCTATTATATATTGATAAATAGGGTTTTTAAAGTACTACAAGATATTAGAATGCAGCCAAAAAACTGTTTAGCTTTAGTTTATAAAAAGTTGGTAGAAAGGAAACCGTAACAAAAATCTTACTCTGTTTCATTTTTATTTTTATTTTTTGGAAACAATTTATAGTTTGAAAGTGGTACTATTTTTCAACTCTATTTAGCTAGCTAAACTTCCAATGATACCAAGTAAAAAATCACTCTTTTGCACTTATATGTTACTGAGATGTTCCACTTTTTGGGCTTTCTTTTATCTTATCGGGCATAAAGAATTGGCATTCATGGTATTGAGAGAGACGATTGGAGAAAGAGGCATGAGTTTTTGATGTCGAGTGAAAATAGTAAAAGAATGGAATAGCTATCTGTGGGCTTCGATGAACGTGGCTCGCTTCCTCTGGAATTGCTATTCATCTAGATCTAACCTCGTTCCCTTGAATCTAACTTGCACCACGAAGCACGACTAAAGACCACACCGGAGGAGCCCCGAAACGGCCCTCTGGCGTGAGGATGAGAATAGTGCAGAGAGAGGAAAGCAAAGGACCAAGGTTTTGAGGGTAGGAGACAATGTACCTTTTAAGGCTGCTATCCCTTGGTATTTATATAGGGTCCTTGGCTTGCTCTCCAAGTTCATCTATGCATCTGAGACGCGTCGATTGACGTTACCCGTGACGTAGCGGATAAGGCGGTTAGTTTGAGCTATCATGGGAGACATGGCCGTGCCTGGTCGCCTAGCTCCGGGTTGAGCCGAGCCTCGTGGGAGCTGTCACGAGAAACATGGCTAAGCCCAGTTGCCTAGCTCCGGGCCGAGCCGAGTTTCAAGGTAGCTGTCATGGGAAACATGGCCAAGCCCAGTTGCCTAGCTTCGGGCCGAGCCGAGCTTCAAGGGAGCTGACATGGGAAACATGGCTGAGCCCAGTTGCTTAGCTCCAGGCCGAGCCGAGATTTGTGGGAGCAATAATGGGAAACATGGCCGAGCCCAGTTGCCTAGCACCGGGCCGAGCCGAGCTTTGTGGGAGCTGTCATGGGAGACATAGCCGAGCCTGGTCGCCTAGCTCTGGGCCGAGCCAAGCCTCGAGGGAGTTGTCACGAGAAACATGGCCGAGCCCAGTGCCTAGCTCCGGGCCGAGCCAAGCTTTGTGGGAGCTGTCATGAGAAACATGGCCGAGCCCAGTTGCCTAGCTTTGGGCCCAGCCGTGCTTCGTGGGAGCTGTCATGGGAGACATGGCCTAGCCTGGTCGCCTAGCTCTGAGCCGAGCCGAGCCTTGAGGGAGCTGTCATAAGAAACATGGCCGAGCCCAGTTGCCTAGCTCTGTGCCGACCTGAGTTTCAAGGGAGTTGTCATGCGAAACATGGCCCAGCCCAATTGCCTAGCTCCGGGCCGAGCTGAGCATCGTGGGAGCTGTCATGGGAGACATGGCCGAGCCTGGTCACCTAGCTCCGGGCCCAGCCCAGCCGAGCCTCGAGGGAGCTATCACGAGAAAAATGGCCGAGCCCTGTGCCTAGCTCCGGGCCGAGCGGAGCTTCGTGAGAGCTGTCATGGGAAACATGGCCGAGCCCAGTTGCCTAGCTCCAGGCCCAGCCGAGCTTTGTGGGAGCTGTCATGGGAGACATGGCTGAGCCTAGTCGCCTAGCTCCGAGCTGAGCCGAGCCTTGAGGGAGCTGTCATGAGAAATATGGCCGAGCCCAGTTGCCTAGCTCCGGGCCAAGCTAAGTTTCAAGGGAGCTGTCATTGGAAACATGGTCAAGCCCAGTTGCCTAGCTCCGGGCCAAGCCGAGCTTCATGGGAGCTATCATGGGAAACATGGCCGAGCCCAGTTGCCTAGCTCCGGGCCGGGCCAAGCTTCGTGGGAGCTGTCATGGGAGACATGGCCGAGCCTAGATGCCTAGCTCCGGGCCGAGCCGAGCTTCGTGGGTGCTATCATGGGAAACATGGCCGAGCCTTGTGGACTAACTCCGGGATGAGCTGAGCCTCGTGGCCTTCCATCGAACGTAGCGATTATGGTCGAACCAGAATATCCAGACAACTACACTATCGAAGCAGCCGCTCACCAATTGACAACGTATTGTAGTTTTTTACAAAAATTGGCAAGGGGCAACTGAGGCCGGTGGAAATACCGGGGAATTGAGGTTGGTAAGAGCCATGATATGCTCTTCCTTTTGCTGACAAAACAGACTCAAAAGAAAAGTAAAAACACACAATGTTACGTACACTCCTATTGACCACTCTCCGTGGTGCCACCGATGCTGCGTAGTTTAGTCGGTGGGAGTATGTCCCTAAACTTGCTGAATGATTGATGTTCTTAATTATTTACTTCCATTATTCGTCTCTCTTTTTTCGGTATAATTAATCCATATCACAAATGGATGTCTTTTTCATAGTTCTAGACCAATTTACATGCAACTCAATTAATTTTGGAAGGACCAATCTCCCCGTACTCTAGCCCATGCCCATATCCACATTAGATGTTTTAGAGTATCCCAGATTTTCTTGGTAATTTCTTTTGACGTACGAATGATTTTGGATCAAAACCACTTCGGTTCTAGAGTAGATTTTGAACCGGTCTGCTTTCAACCAAATTTTCATAAATAAAACTTCAGTAATTTCGTTGTTCATTTTCATCATATTTTAGTACTTTTGAAATCTTATTTGTCAATACACAATTGGTGTTGGTCTGATTTAAAATGAGGGAGATACAAGCCTTTTACCAAAATAAATTTTTTTGACCCACTAAGGGTAAAATGGTCATCTCATTTGATGAACGAATATCGAAACTATTTCGGTTTGATAGTAGATTGGACAAGCTTTCCAACGGTCCAAACCACACGCAAATCGGATTTCGGGTGTGTCCGTGCCAAGTCCGCAAAATTACGTACGCTTGTCATAAAATTTTATGAATGCGCCTGGGGCGCCATGGAGCACGCCTTAGGAGCACAGATATGCGCCTGGACACACAAAAGCTGCATAAAAGGTCCAACTTTTCATGTGTGTCCCAGACACTCCGAAAATTCGATTTGCGCGTGGTTTGGACCGTTAAAAAGCTTGTCCAATCTACTTTCTAACTCAAGTAGTTTGGACCAAAGATGATTTATAAATAAAATATTTGACCATTTTACACTCCGTGGGTCAAAAAATAATTCATTTTGGTAAAACGCTCGCAACTCCCTCATTTTAAATCAAGTCAAGACGTATTATATATTGATAAATAGGGGTTTCAAAGTATTACAAGATATTAGAATGACACTATAAAAATGTTTAGCTTTAGTTCATGAAAAGTGGGTAGAAAGGAGACCGTTACAAAAATCGTCCGAGACTGTAAGGTATACACTGTATTAGGAGTTCCATAAGGGGCATGTTAATGGTGTGCGATTGCAAGCAAGAAAAATGAAATTGTGACCTCGCCATTGACTACCTAAATCTTGTGTCGTATTTTAGCATTAGTAATCTTCGTGGGAAAGTTTGCACGAACTTTAGTTATACCCGAAAAATCGTTAAACCTGTTAGTTTCTTCCTGATCCTTTCTCCGGTAAGACCTATATAGTATAAGAATTTTTAGTGCCACAGAGTGCACAACAAGAAGTTGGCCTTATGTTTGTTTAGAACACCAGTTCCAACATTTCTCACTCTGTTTCTCCAGTCCTCCTGGCCACTAAGCATTACTCAGTTTCTCCGGTCCTCTTGGCCGCTAATAATTACTCCGGGTGGCAAAAAATTACTTCTGGCGGCCAAGAATTACTCAGGGTCACGAAAAAATACTCTTGGCCACGAGGAACTACTCTTAGTCGCGAAACATTACTCTTAGCCGCGAAGAATTACTCATGGCCGCGAAGAATTACACCTGGCCAAAAAAAATTATTATTGGCCGCGAACAATTACTTAGGGCCGCAAGGAATTACTCTTGGCCGCGAGAAATTACTCTTGGCCGCAGAGAACTACTCTTGGCCGCTACGAATTACGATTGGCCGCAAAGAATTCCTCCTGGCCGCAATTTTTGTCGCGGCCAAGCGTAATTATTCGCGGCCAAGAGTTATTTTTCGCGGCCAATTGTAATTTTAGCAGCCAAGAGTAATTCTTCGTGCCCAAGTTTAATTCCTCGCGGCCTAAGAGTAATTCTTTGCTGCTAAAAGTGACTTTTCATGGCCAAGAGTAATGCCGCAAAGAATTACTCCTAGTCGCAAATAATTACATCTGGCGGCCAAAAATTACATGGGTGGTTTATATAAAAAGCCCTATGACCTCCTAGAACTATGAATGTTTTTGCCAAATGGAACTTAGAATGTGTAGAAGTCACGCAAATGATCTTAGTGGCTCCGATGATCTTTGAACCGATTTGCTTTCAACCAAATTTTCATAAATGAAACTTCACTAATTTTGTTGTTGGTTTTCATCGACTTTTAGTACTTTGAAAATCCTATTTGTCAATATACAATTGGTCTTAATCTAATTTAAAATGAGGGGGATACGAGCCTTTTCAAAATATTTTTTTTCCCGACCCAATAAGGGTAAAATGGTAACTTCATTTGATGTACAAATGATTTTTTTATCAAAACTGCTTCAGTTAGAAAATAAATTGGACAAGCTTTTAAACTGTCCAAACCACACGCGAATCAGATTTCAGGTGTGTCCCTGCCAAGCCAGCAAAAGTTTGCCGGTCGTAAATTTTGAGGATGCACCCGGAGCGCAATGAAGTGTGCCCGGGGAGAATCCAAATGCGCCTGGGCGCACAAAAACTGCTTAAAAGGTCCAACTTTGCGCGTTTGTCTCAGAAACACCGAAAATCCGATTTGTGCGTGGTTTGGACCGTTAAAAATCTTGTCCAATTTACTTTCTAACCCAAGTGGTTTGGATCGAAAATGATTTATACATAAAATGATTTGACCATTTTACCCTCAGTGGATCAAAAAATAATTCATTTCGGTAAAACGTTCGCAACTCACTCATTTTAAATCAGATCAAGAACAATTATATGTTGATAAATAGGGTTACAAAGTACTACAATATATTAGAATACAACCATAAAATTGTTTAGCTTTATTTCATGAAAAGTGGGTAGAGAGGAGACCGTTACGAAAACCTCCCAAGCCTGTAAGGTATACATTGTGTTAGGAGTTCCGTTAGGGGCATATTAATGGTGTGCGATTGCAAACATGAAAATGAAGTTGTGAACTCGCCATCGACTACCTAAATCTTGTGTCGTATTTTAGCATTAGTAGTTTCTTCCTCCTTTCTCCGTGAAGATCTATACATAAGATTCTGTAGTGCCACAATGCGCACAACAAGAAGTTGGCCTTATGTTTGTTAACCCCAGTTCCAAGATTTCTCACTCTGTTTCTCACGTCCTCTTGGCCGTGAAGAATTACTCTTGGCCGCGAGGAATTACATAATTACACTTGGCGGCAAAGAATTACTCATGGCCACGAGGAATTACTCTTGGCCACCAATAATTACTCTTGGCCGCGAGTAATTCTTTGTGGCCAAGTGTAATTTTTTGCAGCCATAAATAATTCTTCACGGCCATAAGTTATTCCTCGTGGCCAGAAGTAATTTTTCGTGGCCATGATTAATTCTCTGTAGCCAAGAGTAATTCCTCACGACCAAGACTAATTTTTCCCGGCCATAAGTAATTCTTCACGGTCAAAAGTAATTCTCTACTGTCAGGAGTAATTCTGCAAAGAACTATGAATGTAATTCTCTGTGGCATATATAAAAAGCCCTGTGACCTCCTAGAACTATGAATTTTATTGCCAAATGGAACTTAAAGTGCTTAGAAGCCCCGCAAATGACCTTAGTGGCTCGGATGATCTTTGAATCGGTCTGCTTTCAGCCAAATTTTCATAAATGAAACTTCACTAATTTCGTTGTTGATTTTCATAGTCTTATAGTACATTTAAAATCCTATTTGTCAATATATAATAGGTCTTTATCCAATTTACCACATATAAAAATGGACAATGCTACTCACACAACGATCCAAACACAACAATTTACACAACCTCTCACACACATGTGGGGCCCGCACATAGTAGTATGTGTGGAGCCCACATGTATGTGAGAGGTTGTGTAAATTGTTGTGTTTGAATTGTTGTGTGAGTATCATTTTTGTATAAAAATGATATCCGATTTGTCAATATACAATTGGTCTTGAAACGATTTAAAATGTGACCGGGGGAGTGTGCTGCATAGCTACGTGCTATGCAACCGCCAGCATCAGTTCGATGATCAGAGACGTCCACTACGTAGAGCTCATCGAGTACTACAAGTGTACCAAAAATCAACCCGATCAAATATCGTTAAGTACTTCATCGGAATACATATAACTTGGAAAAAAATGAATCCTAATGGATACGAAACATTGGATCAAAACCACAAAATCCATTCTTTTTGAATTATATGTGTTCCGACGAGGCACTTAACGATATTTGATCGGGTTGAGTTTTGGTACACTTGTAGTACTCGACGAGCTCTACGCAGTGGACGTCTCTAACCGTCGAGTCGATGCCGGCAAGGCGGCATTGGCGGCCACACAGCACACAGCTGTGCAACACACTCCCAGGGTCCTTTAAAATGAGGGGGATATGAGCTTTTTACGAAAATAATTTATTTTCGACCCACTAAAGGTAAAATGGCCATTTCCTTTGTTGTACGAATGATTTTGGATCAAAACTAATTTGGTTAGAAAATAGATTTAACAAGCTTTTCAACGGTCCGAACCACGCACAAATCAACTGGTGGTGTTCGTGAGAGAGAAAAGGGGAAAAGGTTGTGTTCGTGAAAGATTACATGGATGTGTATTTTGCTTGATTGATGACCATATGTTACATGGGTTGTGTATATAAAAGCCCTATGAGCTGGAACTATGCATGTGATTGCGGAATGGAACTTAGAATGTGTAGAAGACCCGCAAATGAGCTTTAGCCTTAGTGGCTCCGATGATCTTTTGAATCGATCTGCTTTCAACCAACTTTTCGTAAATAGAACTTCACTACTTTCGTTGTTCGTTTACATTATATTTTAGTACTTTGAAAATCCTATTTAATTTGTCAATATATAATTGGTCTTGATACAATTTAAAATGAGGGGGATACGAGCATTTTACCAAAATAATTTGTTTTCGACCCACTAGGGTGAAATGGTCATTTCTTTTGATGTACAAATGATTTTGAATCAAAACTAATTCAGTTAGAAAATAGATTTAACAAGTTTTTCAACGGTCCAGACCACGCGCAAATCAAATTTCGGGTGTGTCAATGTCAAGCCAGCGAATTTCGCTTGTCGTAAAATTTTAAGGATGCGCCCGGGGCGGCAATGTAGTGCGCCTGGGGAGCAACAACATGCGCCCGGGGCGCACTACAGCTTCTTGACAGGTCAAACTTTGCGGGTTTGTCCCGGACACTCTAAAACTCCGATTCGCGCATGGTTTGGACAGTTAAAAAGCTTGTCCAATCTACTTTCTAACCCATGCATGGATTCAATATTATTTATACATCAAAAGATTTGACCATTTTAAAACTCCAGTTCCAAGATTTCTTGATCTGTTTCTCCAGTCACTTGAATTATCGACAGAAAAGAGAAAAGGGGAAAAAGTGGTGTTCATGAAAGATTACATGGATTCGTATTTTGCTTGATCGATGACCATATGTTCCGTAGGCGGCGTACATAAAAAAGACCGTCATCGGCTATGTTTTGTCTAATAATTGAGATGGGGATGTTGTCTCTGACTCTGAGTTTGAGACTGAACGGGTTCGGACCCAGGGATCCCAATGGCTCATGTGCTGCACTACAATCCCTGTCTCCTCCATACAAGATATCCCAATCCGGGTCACTGACTGTCCACTGAATCTGCCTCACATGCTTGGTTACGGGTTCAATCAATCGCCAAGTTTCTTATGGACAGCATTTCCCAGTTGAAGTGAATTTGAAGTTTT
>BPLS01010760.1:0-21437 GCA_019656275.1 Rhododendron kiyosumense | reverse complement strand
TATATATATATACACACACACACATGTTAATTGAAATTCTTGTCCTAAATATTTTTTTCTTATATTCTAATTTAATGTTTAGCTAGTGAATACATGTTATAAATAATTAATTACTCCTCTAAACTAAATCAATTGTCTAGCTAATAAATATTAAAAAAAATAGTTATAATGTTATCTTCTATGCTACATATCCATAAATACATTTGTATGTTAAATTAAACACATATCGACATTTGGTTTTAAACATCCATGTATAATATTTTTTTTAAAGCTTCAAAAAAATTCTAAATTTTTATTAAGCGACATACATACGAGGCATAAACACAAAAGAATTAGAGTCCCTTTACTCTTTTATGATACTTCACATTTTTTTGGCAAAAAAAAAAAATTCTCAAATATATAGCTTCATATTAAAATAATTATATTTTGCAACCCTATACCGCCTTTTTTACACCCCAAAAAAAACATGTTAACATTTTTAGCCAAAAATTCCTTTTTCTCCCATCGAATTTTTTTTCTTGAACTTTTGGAATTTCTAAGCCACAAATTCATTGAATAATGAACCTTCAAACACTTTACATTAACATTGATAAAAAAAAACTTTATTATGAAAATGAACTCAAAAAAATTATGCTAATTTTTTTTTTTTGCATATTGGCTAAAACAAACTATGCTTTATAGATGAAGGACTTTACTATCAAGTTTTTGAAATTACACTTATCAATTAAGTTATGTATATTAGTTCAACGTATTTTTTAAAATTCAAGGTGTTTTGGGTTACTTTACGCACATCATAATTAATTTGGGTTACAACACTTTAGTTCAATGTTCAATCAACTTTCTTTGTCTTGTACTAGAAAGGAAAAAATAGAAGTGAAAGCAATTACAAAAAAAAAACTATTTTTTTTAGGGGAGGTATCTAATATTATTATAAACCTCAGGGGAGGTAAATAAAGGGGTAGAAATGGAAATTCACAATAGAAGTTAGACGACAAGACTGACAAGGGAGGTAAGTGCAATTTTAAAAACATGAGGGAAGGTGTCTATCATTGTTAGAAACCTCAGGGGAGGTAAGTGAAATTTACCCATAAATTTATTGAAAAGGCATTAAGGGAATCTTTAGTTGCTGGTTTTGCTTCTTTAAGCTTTACTTTTTGTGGGTTTTCGCCGAATGCAGTGTATTTGTCCTGATTTAGTGATTTTGATTGATCCTATGGTTTCGTTATCTGGAAACCTTATAGAAAGAAACGTAGAAAGTATAAGAATTTCAGTTGGTAGAATCCTAGAAATCCACTCTCCCATGTGACATGAATTGAACTTGTTATTGTGCACTGACCTCATGGAAAACTGAAAATTTGATTTCCCTGCATAATTAATTGGAGCAGTGCTATGGACACACATGTCTGGATAGATGAGTCTACAACTAGGGGTGGCTCCAAGATTTGGTTTAGTAGTGATAAAAATGTAAACAAAAAATTAATGTACAAAATTGGATTCTCCCTAAAATAAACATATTTATTTTGATTGTAAATTTGTTGGGCCTAACTTATTTTGTTCTCTTGAGCTATATTATCTACTTACTCACAAATTTAAGTGAATTTTCATTTATTTTTGTTATGTTATATTAATTCAGTGCCGAAATATTAAAGAGAAGTCAAATTATATATAAGAAAATTACAAATTTTTGGTGCATATTTTGAACCCGAGGGCGACCCCCTGGATATAAGGCACGACATGATGCACATGGATTGCACAACTATTGGACAGTTCCGGACACATCTGTATCCAAAACATTTTCAAGTGTGCCGACAAGAAATTAACGAATTTAGATGTGTTTATATTTGAGCTTTTAATTTTTTTTCTACTTTGCTTTTGCAAGTTGGGTTTTGATAATTTTCAAGAAGCTAATCCATACGCGGTTGTATTAATGGAATATTGTGAACTATGGATTTTCTTCTTCTTTTTCTCTTGTCGATATATATATACATACATATACACGCCTACTTATTAATCTCCAGTTAATTTTTGTTTAGCTATAGTTTTTCTCTTCTCTTGGCAAAACCATTCTTCGAGGTTTAGTACCTTTTTGTTATTTGAGTATGCCTTGGCAAATTGGCTGGCTTTTTTTATTTGCGAAATTTGTCTCACACATACATGAAGTGTTAGTGATGAGGTTTTGGTCACATTCTGGCATTGTTACTTTTCTATATAACATAAGAATATTTTGATTTTTCATTACATATATTGGAAGTCCAATTTTTACTTCACATTCTGGCATTGTTACCTTTCTATATAACATAAGAATATTTTGATTTTTTGTTTGGAAATCTTATTTTTACTTTTAAGGATGATTTGCTTGTGCAAGCAAGGAGATTTAAAACCCTCATGTATTGAATACGATGTTGTTCGAATGTCCTCTCGAAAACTCTTAACATGGCTTACTGTAGCACAGTTGCAATGACGTACTGACTTGATTCCAGGTATTGCACATACAGTCTGGAGATGTTAATCTAAGAAACCCTTAGGAAGACTTTAAAACTACGAAGTTCATCAGTATTGGCAGAGTATTTAGTCAATGTTTTTACACTTTGTTTCCCTTGTCTCTTAGGAATGACAATGAACTTGGTTAAGCAGCTACCTTTAATATTATTCGCCACGTTGGTTCATATGATTAGCTTCACTTGTTTGACCTGTCAAAAAGATGGGTTTAAAGGATGAAATCAAATTGGTGGAGGATACAATAATAACTAAATGTTGTGTTCTCTTTAGTTTTCAAAAAGAATTTTTCAAAAAATTCCTCCTACTTCCAACATTTCTCTCTCTATCTCTCTCCACTTATTACCCCTACTATTTTTCAAAAAACTTTTCAAAAACCAAACCAAACACAGCATAAACCAAACCGAGGTTTAAGTCCCAATGAATTAGGACCGGCTACATGAATTCGTTGTCTCCATTGTGTTCTGTCGAGGGCATTGTGTTATGTGATATCCACACATAACAAAGTCTTTCCACACACAGTTCTTTTCTCACTATTGTGCCCATTTTGGCCCTGGACAATGCCTGGTATTCATGAGTGCTTTAGAGAATCCAGCCTTAAAATTCTCATAAAAGCGGCCCCACGTCACACTCACATAGGTGATTACTCATTAAGAGTACCTGCAGTACCCCACTTGACGTGTCAAGATATAAGAATCATTAAAAGCAAAGCTTAACCTACAACCCACGACAGATTTCACTGTTTCATCATAGGATTGGGTAGGAGAGATTATCTCCACAGTGAAGACGTTAAGTCATCCAAAGTTTAGTTGTCCCATTAAACCTAGATCTTGAGATCTCTAGTGAACTAGGTTGGGTGTCCACTAAGGTGACTCTTAATTAATAGGCTTTAAACCCATTCCCCTCGATGATCACTTCACTAGCTCTTTATTTAGACCTTTTGTTAACGGATCCGCTATATTGTCTTTAGACTTGACATAATCAATAGAGATTATTCCACACAAGAGCAAGTGTTTAATGGTATTGTGTCTGTGACGTATATGTCAAGACTTACCGTTATACATATTATTCTAGAGTAATGCTATGAGTACTGATGGGGTGTGTAGGGAATTCGTACCGACCGGCCGCGCCGGGCCATCTCCGGCCACCGGACAACCGATCCGAGCCGTCCAAAAATTCTATAAAAAAAAAAACTAGGGGGCCTACGCGGGAATCAACGGCATCCGAGGTATGTAGGGTGCTTGATCCGAGCACCCCTTTTTCGCCTCGGATGCCGTTGATTCCCGCACAGGCCCCCTCATTTTTTTTATAGAATTTTTGGACGGGTCGGATCGGCCGTCCGGTGGCCGGAAACGACCTAGCGCGACCGATCGATATGAATTCCCTACACACCATCGGTACCTATATCTTTTCCGATTATTTTGTGCCCTACCAATTGCTAATAAACTATCACAATGCACATAGATTGCGGGCACAAGTTTTGGCCATAATGGAATATCTTCTAAAAATTGGTGTAACCATTTAGCCTCTTCTCCAGCTTTATCAAAAGTTATAAACTCTGCTTCCATTGTAGACCTTGCGATGCACGTCTGTGTAGTCGACTTCCAAGACACAGATGCACCTCCCAATGTAAAAATATATCCACTTGTGGATTTCGAGTCATGTGAATCAAATATCAAGTTTGCATCACAATATCCTTCAAGTACTGCTGGATATCTTGTATAATATAACCCGTAGTTTTGAGTACTCCTCAAGTACCTCAAGACCCTTACGATAGCCTCCCAATGCTCAACTCCTGGGTTACTAGTATACTGACTCAATTTGCTTATAGCATATGCTATGTCTGGTCTCGTGCAGTTCATAAGGTACATTAAACTTCCAATGATGCGGGCGTATTCCAATTGAGATATCCCCTTACCTGTATTCTTTTTCAAATGCAAGTTTGTATCTACAAGTGTATTTACTGCACGATTGTCATCCTTGTTAAATTTATCAATGATCTTCTCAATGTAATGTGATTAAGATAAGGTGTACCCCTCAGATGTTCTAGTGATTTTCATCCCTAGTATCACATCTGCTTTGCCCATGTCCTTCATATCAAATCTCGAATTCAACAATTTCTTCGTAGCCTTTATCATATTGATATTGCTACCGACAATGAGCATGTTATCAACATATAGGCAAACTATGACATATCCCTTATCTGTGTGTTTTACATAAACACATTTATCACATTCAGTGATCTTGAAACCATCAGACATCATGACACTGTCAAATTTTCATGCCGCTGTTTAGGCGCTTATTTCAAACCATAAAGGGATTTAAAAAGTTTACAAACCTTCTTCTCTTGTCCTGGAACCACAACCCTTCAGGTTGTTCCATATAAATTTCTTCATCCAAGTCACCATCCACAACCCTTCAGGTTGTTCCATATAAATTTCTTCATCCAAGTCACCATTCAAAAATACAGTCTTTACATCCATTTGATGTATCTCTAGATTAAATAATGCCGCAAAGGCAATTATTAATCTAATAGATGTTATTTTAGTAACCGGTGAATAGGTGTCAAAATAATCCACCCCTTCGGTTTGTCTATAACCCTTAACAACAAGTTTTGCCTTGTATTTGTCAATTAAACCATCTGCTTTCATTTTCCTCTTAAATATCCATTTGTATCCAATATGTTTACTTCCCGGCGGAAGATTCACTAACTCCCATGTGTGATTTTGCAAAATGGATTCAATTTCACTATTAATGGCCTCTTTCCACAAAGGTGACTCCAGTGAGGACATTACCTCTTTGAAAGTCCGGGGTTCATCTTCCAACAAGTATGTCATGAAGTTTGGACCAAAATATTTGGTTGTCCTAGCACATTTACTACGTCTCGGTTCCTCATCTTCTATTGGTTCTTGAACCTGATTACTACCTATTATAGTAGCATAAGTTCTTTTTAGAGAACTTGAACTTGCCTCATGTGTCTTACATAGGAATATATATGTTCAAAGAACACTGCATTCCGTGATTCAATCACCGTATTAACATGGACATAGGAATTATCACTTTTGTACACCAAAAACCGATAAGCACTGCTATTCATTATGTATCCTATAAAAATACAGTCTACGGTTTTTGGTCCTATCTTTTCTTGTTTAGGATCCGGTATAGCCACCTTAGCCAAACACCCCCACTCTTTCAAATATTTATAAGTAGGCTTTCGACCTTTCCACAACTCATATGGAGTTCAGTTGGTCTTTTTGTATGGTACCTTGTTGAGAATATAATTGGCGGAAAGAAATGCATCCTTCCACAAGTTCTGGGGTAAACCCGAACTAATTAACATGGCATTCATCATTTCTTTTAAAGTTCTATTTTTCTGTTCAGCAATACCATTTTGCTGTGGTGAATAGGGTGCCGTAGTGTGGTACATAATACCATGTTCAGAACAGAATGCACCAAAAGGCGCTTCACATTCACCGCCCCTATCACTTCTTAGACCTTTGATTTCTTGCCAAGTTGATTCTTAACCTCAGTCTTTTAATGCATAAATGTTGCTAAGGCCTCATCTCTACTCCGTAGCAAATAAACATAACTATACCGGATGCAATCATCGATAAAAGTGATAAAGTACTTCTTCCCATTTCGTGATTGAACATATTTCAAATAACAAATATCACTATGAACAAGTTCTAGAGGTTCAGTACTTCTTTCCACCGAATGGAACGGTGCCCTTGTTAATTTTGATTCCACACATGTTTCACACTTATGACTTTTGTCAATATTAAATTTCAGCAAGTAATCCATGCTTACTAATCTACGCAAAGAATCAAAATTTACATGTCCTAACCTACCAAGCCACATAAAAGAAGATTCAAACAAGTAAGCAAAAGATGTGTTATTCTCATTAGCAACAATCTGTGGTACAACAGTCATCACATTCATTTTGAACAATCCATCACTAGATAACCCTTCCCTACAAACACCCCATCCTTAGTCAAGACAAATTTATCAGACACAAAGACAAGTTTGAACCCATTTTTGCTTAACAGTGATCCTGACACTAGATTTTTGCGGATCTCAAGCACATGCAGCACATTGTTAAGCGTCAATTCTTTGCCTGAAGTCAATTTGAGCACAATTTTTCCTTGTCCTTCAACCTTTCAAGTAGATGAATTTCCCATGAAAAGTTGCTCCCCATTAGTCACTGGTTGATAGGTGGTAAATAGAGTCCTATCAGAACAAACATGACGGGTTGCACCCATGTCCACCCACCATTCCTTGGTGCTTGACCCAACCAGATTCACTTCGGAAACCACCGCTAAAAGATTCATCGCAGATACTTCATTGGATAGAAAATCCATTTTTGTCACATTTGCCGAAGCAAGCTTCGGCTTCTTATTGGCATTCTCTTTGTCTTTGCGAGTTCAGCAATCCCTTGCATGATGCCCTTCCTTGCCACACTTGTAGCATTTGCCTTTAAACTTTTTGTAACCTCCGCCCTTATAGCTTTCACCCGAATGCTTCCTTTTCTTGTCTTGTGGCCCTTGTTCCACCACATTTGCGTTAGCCTTAAATTGGAAGGCCACATTTCCTGCTTTCTTTTCCGAAGTCCTGTTATCTTCCTCAATTCTCAATCGGACAATCAATTCCTCAAGTTTCATTTCCTTGCATTTATGCTTCAATTAGTTTTTGAAATCTTTCCATGACGGCGGTAATTTCTTGATCATTGCAACCACTAGGAAATACTCACTTAGAAACATCCCTTCTGCATGAATTTCATGCAAAATCACTTGTAGATCTTGAACTTGAGACATCACTGTCTTAGAATCCACCATTAGGAAATCCAAAAACCTGCCCACCACAAATTTCTTTGCACTAGCATCTTCCGTTTTGTATGTTTTGTCCAGGGATTCCCATAACTGCTTGGCAGTTAATTGCATTGAACAATACATGTTATACAACACATTGTCTAAACCGTTGAGAATGTAGTTCTTTGCCATATAATTCAAACGCTTCCAAGCATCCACCGCATCAATAATTTGGCTGTCAGTTTCATTCTCCTTCAAAGCAGGAGCATCCTCAGTGAGAAACCTTACCAAATTCAAGGTGGTAAGATAGAATAGCATTTTTTGTTGCCACCTCTTGAATTCAGTGCCATTGAACTTTTCCGGTTTCTCCACATGACTTGCAGGAACACTAGGAACTGCGGAGATCACCTAGGGATGACAAGACTTGTACCAGTAGCATTTGGGGTAGAGGAGTTCATCTTAGAACATGTATTGTTTCTAGTTACACCAGCCATTTCAACAACACACTAAAAACAAATAAATAGACTAAGATTATCAAATCTCAATACACAAAAGTATTACTGAAATACGAGTAAATCTGCTTTAAGATTGTTGGAAAATTAGTAAGGAAATAATACTTTTGTGCACTAGAAAACAGATTAGAAACTAGTATAATAATACACTTGAGTGTAATCGGAACAAATAAGTCAGAAGCTAATGGAAACTGTGTGAACAAATGAATTAGGCCAATGGGAAATAGATATTACAATAACAATAAAAGGAAAATTACAACTCACAGATTGCAGACACCAACAAAGATGAAATATAGATCGAGTCCAGCGATGGATCACTGTGTCCTTAAAGCATATTTTGCCCTCGCCAAGGTGCTCACGATTCTGAACGTTCGCTTCCCAGGATGCAACAATCTTTACGCACACAAACGCAGCACTTCGAATGCGTGCCCACAAACAGAACTATGCTGAACTCTCTTAGACTCTATATGCGAAGTGTATGTGTGCTATATGGATTTTCGGACCCGTGAAATGGCTGGAATGAATATGTATATATACATATGTATATGTATTATGTATGTATGTATATGTATGCATGTATGTATGAATTATGCTATTTTAAAATTACCACTCACATATTTTCAACCACTCTAAATAAATACATAAGGATTTTATTTTATAAAATTTGGTTTTAATATTTTTTTTTTAAATCGTAATAAATATTAAGGGTTCAACATTGTAAAAACAAAACAAATTTATTTTATCCAAAAAATAATGATAAATATGTATATATTCTAATTATAATGAAATTAATCTTTATTATCTATTAAATTAATAAACTGGGAGCAATTTAATCTTTTTAAATCCTATCTCATCATATCGACCCTCCAAATTCCCTTTCTCAAAAAATTATCCAAACAACTTATTACAAATCCATCCCTTTTTAAGAGTTGGGGCCACTATCGTCAATCAATTATACATACGATAGAAGAGCAACCGTCAGGGCTTTCTTCGGTGATTTCCTCCTCCCCCGGGCTTTCTTCCTCTACTCTTTCTTCTTTATGTTCCTCCTTCTCCTCTTTCTCTTCTGCCTTTCCCCGCTCCTTATCCGCTTTGCCTTTGATCGTCTTTGGTGTTTCTGCTGGGTTCACCGGTTTGTTGGCCTAACGGCTTGTCGATCTCTCCGGCCTGGCTCCCACTGGCTTCCTATTGTTGGATGGGTCCAATCTCTGCTTAACGGCAAAGTGGAGCCACGGATCTTGTCCCTGCTGTTATTGCTTCGGTGATGGCTGTAAGTGTGGCGATTTAGTCGGGGTGGCGGCTGGTGGTTGTGGATGAGGTTAGGGCTTTTCTTTTTTGCAGGTTTTCGGTGGTTGCTTGGGGTTTTGGGGGTTCCGGCGGCAGTAAAGGAGATGGGTCCAGGGGTGTTTGCTTCGTTTTCTCCAATGTAAGGAATAATACCCCAAGCGTAGGGTTTAATACATCGGTTGAAGCATGATAATCCGGAAGTCCAGGATCGTACCCAAGGGAATAATTATATGGCTTAGCTCAGATTTGTAGAAGTAAGCACAGGTTTTCGGCTTTTAGTCAGCCAACTTGGTTTTACTTTGAACGTGGAAATTTAAAAGGGCAAATTAAAAGCTGTAACAACCCAGATTTTCGACCCGATTTTTTTTTAATAGAGTTAATGTTATTAATAGCATTAATAATAAGATTTAAAAAGTATTATTAGTCTTATTTAATTCTTTTTCTTAATATAATTATCTATCTTATCCTTTTTAATTTAATTTTTTTTCCTTCTTACTTTGCATGCAAGTAATTACATGCATGCACACTCCTCTTGCCTCTCACTCTCCTACTCAATTTCTATTTCCTTCCTTAGTGTATCTCGTCCCAGATTCGTCCATTACGAAGCCATATAGAATACAACTTCTTTAAATCCATTTCTAATCGAAACTCTTCAAAATTCTCCTATATATACCCTAGTACATCGACCCTAGGGCACACCACAAAATTCCTCACGCCCCACCAGTCCAGAGAAGAGAGAAAAACAGGAGGAAACGAAACTCCAATCCATGGAGTTTTAGAGAGAGAAAGTGAGAAAGAGAAAAGTGGGTTTTGTACCAAGACCCAACCGAAACTCAAATTGACTGTTCCAAACTCTTTCCCCAACCCCAAGCATCCCTAAACATCATTCAATTCGGACCCAAGGTCTCCCGATCGAAGAAACCGAAGTCACCTTCTCCAAAAATTCAAGTTTCGATTTTTATTCAATTCGATCCAATCGAGGTATTATAATCCATTCCAACCCTCCCTCTAAGTATATTTAATGTTTTTATGCTTAACTCTATGCCCCGAACGAACCCATGCATCAAAACCGTGACGAAAAACGAAGAAAACCAAATCTGGACGTGACCTTGCGGCCGCAAGAACCAGGCCGGACTTTGCGGCAGAAGGCCCAGCCGCAACGTTGACCGGTCCAACCTCGCGGTTTGGACTGTTTTGTTCCGAATCGACTTCGCGACCTCCCAAACACCGTTTTTAACCCCCGAACCATTTTTCCTAGACTTTTCACATCTCAAAGATCATAACTTGTTAAGGTCATATTTTTTTTATTTAACTATCTATTTATTAAATTATTTATTAGTTATAGTTCAAATTTACAAACGAAAAATATTTTTGACCTTCCAAACAACGAATTAACACCCAAGCTATTTTTTTTTAGACTCCCTGCATCTCAAAGATGATAACATGTTAATTTAATAATTTTTTTTATTTAATTTGTTATTTATTTTTATTTTTATAGTATTTCCAATCGAAATTACTTTACAACCTTATAAACCTTATTATTAACGCCCAAGTAATTTTATTTAGACTCCATACATTCTGAAGATGAAACTTTGTTAATCTCAACATATTTTTAATAGTAAATTATTTATTATCTATTTACTTCACTTTCGGTCACTTTATTTAACGCTTTCATTTAAAATAATTCCGCGACCCTCCGAACCCAACTTGTTGACACTCAACTGGTTGCATAAGACCTTTAAGACTCTTATTAAAGTCATGATAATTATTCTAATATTTTTACCTAATTTAATTAGTTTTTAATCAATCTAATTTCTTAAATAAAATTTATACAAGCCTAGATTTATTCTTTTTATAAAAACTTTTATTAGATAAAAGTTTCTTGCATTGTTATTAACTTATTGGCCATACAAGATTAAGGGCAACGGCCCATTCATAAAAAGTTACGTGATTTCTATGCTTATTATTTATTTCAATTATCATTGTGATTATTTGTATACTGCTCCGATTTGTGATTGATGCGTTGGATTGGAACTTAGAGATATGGGGTGGTATGCAAATAGAGTTCACTTAGACGGTGCTAAGTAATGGATAAATTGGAAAGTTTATTTTTAGATCTGTCTGCAGGTAGGATTTTGAGATGTGATGAGTTGGATGTGATGAATTGAAACTGGCAGGAGTCCAGTGATGATTTAAAACCTGGTGGGTAGTCCAGTGATATTTTGATAAAACTTGGCAAAGTAAGCCCAGTGATATTTTGATAAAACCTGACGGGTAGTCCAGAGATGCTTTGTGATGATAAAACCTGGCAAAGTAAGCCTAGTGACGTTTTGATAAAACCTAACGGTTAGTCAGTGATGTTTTCTGATGATAAAACCTGGCAAAGTAAGCCCAGTGACGTTTTGATAAAACCTGACGGTTGGTCAGTGACATTTTGCGATGATAAAACCTAACGGTTGGTCAGTGATGTTTTCTGATGATAAAACCTGGCAAAGTAAGCCCAGTGACGTTTTGATAAAACCTGACGGTTGGTCAGTGATGTTTTCTGATGATAAAACCTGGCAAAGTAAGCCTAGTGATGTTTTGATAAAACCTGGCAGATGGTCCAGCGATATTTTGTGATGATAGAACTGGTGGGAGTCCCGTGGTGATTTTGATATGGCGATTAAGATAGGCAAACCCTAGTTATGGTCTGGGCATGACTAGATTTTCCTCGTTGTTAAGCTATCGATAGATAATGAATAGATTTATGAGTGTTGTACTTTTCTGCATTGATGATATATCGTTACCTGCTAGCTGTAATGTAAGGAGGGGTGATTGGGTTGGATTATATTACGGGGTGAACTTTTCACTCAGGCACGGATTGTCTGGCATCCGTGTCAAATTTTGCAGAAAATCAGGGGGAGACTCAGGACCCTGAAGGAGGGCGATACTACCTAAAGATAAATCCGGAGATGGAGACTAAGCCAGTATACGCTTGGGATCCGTATCGATCCTAGAAGACGGCTCTGTTATTTTGTCTAGATTATTACCATGAAGACTATTTTCAGTATTTCCACAATGGTTTGTAATAGATGAATCTTTAGGATGAATTATCCGTTTGGGATTTTGAATTTAATTTAATAAATTTCCAAAAATTAATATTTAATGCCTCTGATTTTATTTCCGAAAATCGGGGTGTTACAAAAGCGAATAAACTAGATTAAAAACGCAGGTTAGGTCTAGGAATCACTAGCACTCATGATTCGAGCTAAATCACATTTTTCACCAATTCACGCGGTTCAAGATATGCAATTGTAGGTTCCTAAACCGGGAAATAGAGATTCAATTATCAAGTAGCTCTAGAATTCATTTGGTAAACACCTCAAGCGACAGAGCTTTAAGTATCATATGTGGTACGTAGGCGATGCTCCTACCTACACATGATCAAAGAGGCTAACACCTCGGCAATTCACCAAACGAATCCGAACCCCACATTAATTTTCAAATCCAAAAATTAAAGCTTTATTGGTGAAAATGCAATTTTCGCCCAAGCCATGGGATGCTTAGCATCCCATGACTCAACCCTTGAAACTACTCACACATATCTAGGGAGATAAGAGCAAGCAAAAATCTACTAAGCATAATTGAAACACAATACTAGAAGAAAAATTGATTAAACTATAGATTGAGATAATAGCTACAACTTTAATAAAGCCTAAATTACCAAAACTAAGCTAAATAAAGCAGAAAATTAACTATTGAATGCTGGAAATTCGAGAACAAGTAAGAACAATTCCAAAAAGTAAATTTAATCTAAGCTAGATCTAAAAATGTACTAAAAAAACGTCCTCTACAAAGTGATGTCATTCCCTATTTATGTCAGCCGCCCTCACGCACGGAGTATGCTCTGAAAATCCTCTGCTAAGCTCCTCGGCATCGATGGCAATGGGCTTAAGCTTGTTGCTAAGGTGGTCGGCATCGATGTCAAGTATGGAAGGCCATCGATGTCGATGCTGGTAAGGATCCGGGCCCTTAAAGGGCTCGGCATCGATGTAAAGCATCTTGGTCCATCGATGCCGAGGCTGTTATCTTCAGATCCAACTTCAGCTTCACAGCTCCCAGCAACTTCCACAGCACCCAATAGCTTTCACAGCATCTTATTTTCATTCTCTAAACTTAAGGAAAGATTGCATTTTAAACCTTTCTTTTATCTTTTCTTTACTTTAATTTATTTAATGAAAATAAAGAAGTACCCCCCATTTGGAAACAATGGCATTACCAGAATTTTGAGATTTCAATCCAATCAAAATGTTGACCTCCAGCTTTTAGTGTAAAACAGAAAACAACACACTTTTCTATCGAATAAATGGCTCAAAACATGACCTTAATCTTTGAATAAAACCTTGCAATTTTGAAATTACCTTTAGAAAAATTCAATAATCAATTAACTCCATTTTTTATCTTGAAAATCGATACTTTTTCGAAAATTGATTTTTCTATACTTAGACAGATTTTCAGGAGCCGACAGGGTCTTCATTGGTTCCTCGGGTACTTGGACGCACTCGGGCCATCCATGACGTCAAAACATGCATTATTCACACGATTTACCTAAAAGCACTAAAAACATACCTCATGAGTAAAAGTAATTAAAGACAACTAATTAAAGGAATTAACTTAAACTAAATAGAGATTTAGCGCACACTTCATTGCATTATCGGGTGCTTATCAATGTTGCGGTGGGCTAATGCTGCTTGTGGTTCCTTTGGAGATGGTGGTGAGGATCTGGGTTGGGATGGTGGTAGCTGGGCGGTGGCAGCAACTTTTCGGCTCCTGGTTCATGGGTAGCGGCAGCAGGCGGCGTCCCGATGCTGATTGGTACCACTGTGGTCGGTTGGCTCAAATCATTTATGGGAGGATCCGAATCGACAGTGTCTCGGTGGTCGTCATTGGGTCTCCAGCTGTGCACGGGGGCTCTTGGCCAAGGGCTTGTCTGCTGTTGTTTGGTGGTTTCGATCCGGGCCTAGTCTATCGGTGCCTGGGGTGTTGGTCGGCGATCTGGATCCAGGAGGGTTGGGATTTGCTGTGTTTGGCTTGGCCTATGTACCCTATAGGCCTTGCCGTTGGGAGCGGGGCCTATGTTTCCTATAGGCCTCGCCTTAGGTGGTGTTTTGGTGGCGGGGGTGGGTGGTGGTGGTGGCTGCTAGCGGTGAGTCCGCTAGTGGTGGTGTGTTGACTAGAGTGGGTGGCGGTGTTGGGTGTAGGCGGCGATTGATGGCTGATGTATATGCTGTAGGGTTTAGGTTGTGGCTGTGGGCAAACTATTTGGGTTTAGTTTGTTTGGGTCAGGCCCATTTGTTGATTTGTGGTTGTATCTCTTGGGGCCTGGCCCATATTGGGAATGTTTGGACTTGTCCAAACAGTGTTTTTTTCATCTTCCAACCAAGGGTTGGATTCCCCTTCCCTTCCCCCGTCTTGATGTACTCTTTGTCAAGATTTCTGAATAAAATTTTGTTGCCTATCATTCTATATCCCTTCAAATCCATTATCATTCTATATCCAAACGGCCGTAAAAATCTCTTCCCAACAGTAGTAGCAGAGAATCAGAGATAAACTGGTTGCGAAAATGTCCAAGGAAGAGAGCAGCGATCCAAAATCCAGATGGTCTCGTCGCTGGCCCTCGTTACTGGCGGCAGTCGTGGCATCGGGTCTCCTCTCTCTCTCTCTCTCATCGCTACAATTCTTGATTTATCAATTTTGGAAAGGGAAAAAAAAAACTATTGCTGAATTTTGTTGAACCGTATGCTCGTCGAGTTTGTCGTTCATGTAAAAAATAGAAATTTTAGGTTTTGAATTATTTTTCTCATCCCATTTTTCTTGTGCAAATCTGCTGAACAGCCTAAAGAAAAGAGAGAATCATCAGCCTAAAGTGTTGAACGTCAGATACTTATGTTGTGGACCTTGTATTTGTTTGAGTATTGACTAGTGAGGTTCGAGTCTCAAAAGCCACGTCTCCTTTTCATTTTTTTTATTTATCAAGAGAGCTTATAGTGGCTACATGAAAGTTTACACACCGGATCTCATGCGTAGAATGGTCTGCACTTAGAGGGGGCTTCTTATATGGTTGTGGTAAATCACGAAACCAGAAATTTTTACTCAGAGAACTTGATTTGCGTATTCGACTAACTTTGTTCATGGCCCACTTCAAATCCCTTTACTTTGTCCCTTTTTACATGGTTAACTGCAGATTGCCTCTCACACAATGATTATAATTTTGTATGTTTCCAGGCCTCCGAAAACCTGATGAACAGAACTTACACACCAGATCCGAAGTCATTGGGAGAGGAAGATTAGAAACTGTTCCAATTGCAAGTGCACCAATATTCAGATCCCACAATAGGTATATCCGGCCGTGGGAGTACCAGTGGCAATTCCCCGAAAGGTGTATTGTCCACGGGGGAATCGGTCAACAAAATGGGAGAGGTAGAAGACGAGGAATCCTTGAATGAAGTCACAGTGTCATCTTATGAGGAACTCTTGGAGGACATCTTGTTGGGAGAATTGGAGGAAACTCCTTCAGATCCAAGAGAATTAGAAGAATTGAACTGTGATCCATTGGAAGTTCCTCCAACAATCTCTCACCACTTTTATATCCTCCACGTGCTAGATTTGTCATATACTGAGATAAACTCTTTGCCACAATCTATTTCCAGATTAGTAGCACTTCAAAAATTGATTTTGAGAAGCTGTGAGCTTCTAATGGAACTACCCCCTGAAATTGGAGAACTCACGAATCTTGAGGTGCTTGATCTTGAAGGGACTGAAATTCTCTATCTCCCAATGGAGATTGCTAAACTCGTTAATTTGACTTGCTTGAAAGTGTCGTTCTATGGATATGCAAATCAGACAGTAATTCCAAGGAGGGTCTTGTCAAATCTCTCATGCTTGATCGAGTTAATCATCGATGTGACTCCATTTGGAGAGTGGTGGGATGTTAAACAAGAACCTATTGTAGATGATCTGTGCAGCTTAAAGGAGTTGAGAACCTGCAATTGTATTCACCCACCGCTAAACCATTGGAAGAACTCACAATATTTCCAGGTTTGGTAAACTTCAGATTTACAATTGGCTCTCACGGAGAGCACTTCATTTCCCGTTTACCCCACGATGTTGAAGAGGAATTCAATAACTGGGAGAAACTGGGGAAAGGCTTGAAGTATTTAAATGGAAATTGCATACCAAATGGAGTTACCAAGGTACTCAAACACGCCAATGCTTTTTTCCTACAGCGCCATTGGACTGCTAAGAGCCTATCTGAGTTTGGTCATAAAAATAGGAGTGGAATGAAGTTTTGCTTGGTGATGGAATGTAATGAGTTTCAGACCATCATTGACTTTGAACAGTTTAATCAAGGAAAAGATGGTAAGGGTGAGTCTGAAGATTTCGGGTATTTTGATAAAACAATTGTACTTGGATCACTTGAGAGATTGATTATTCACTACATGAAGAATATGGAAAGCATTTGGAAAGGGCTAGTTGGGAAAGGGTCTCTGTCCAATCTGAAGTCCTTGGCCTTGCATACATGCCCCAATTTGACTACCCTTTTCACTATAGACATGGTCAGTAATCTCATAAACTTGGAAGAGCTTATAGTCGAAGACTGTCCCAAAATTGATAGCATCGTGAGTCTCAAAAGTCCCGGCTCAAGGTTGGGCCTTTTTCTCCGGAGCTTGAAGAAGCTTTCACTTCTTGAGCTACCAGAGCTAGTCAGCATCTCCAGTGGCCTATGCATTGCTCCAAATTTAGAGAGGATGGTCATCTTTTATTGCCCAAAGCTCGAAAAGCTTTCTACCATGGATGCCTCTAGTACCAATTTGAAGGTAATCAAAGGAGAGAGAGAATGGTGGGATGCATTAAAGTGGTATGAATCGGATCTGAGCACAGAACATGAAGATTATTTGGCTGGTCTTTTTATCCCATTGAGGAGGGATGGGGATCTGATGGCTCAATTAAAGAATGAGTGTTCTCCGTTAAAGAACGGTTTGAATCGAGATGAAATCCAAGCTAGGGTTAGAAACATTGATGAAGTTGGACGTGATTATCACGAGTATAGGGTTAGGAACGTTGATGAAATTAGACATGATTACAATGAGTCTGGGGTTCGTGGACGTGGAATCAAGGGTGATCGGCTGCCATTACTTGCTCCTCCGCCGGGAATTGCGCAACGTGTTACAGACAATGTTAGCTCAACTTGGGATATATTGAAGTCTTTTGGACCTCAAGATGATGAGGAGTTGTGTTCAACAGACGGGTTAGGGGTGACGACTAGCGTAATGACAGAAGAAGAGGATAGGGGAATTGAAAAAGACGACGAGGGAGGTGATGACGAAATTGTGGGCAAATTAGATATGGGTAAGGCATTGGTAAGAGATGATAGTGTTGGTTCGGAATCTTGTTCGGATACATCAAACTGTGGTATGGATGAGGCATCCTTTAGCGCGACGACTGGGGAATCTTTGAATTGTATTTCTCCTAATGGGGAATTTAAGCGCAGTATCAAGTCTTGGGAGAAGGGCGAGTTACTTGGGAGTGGGTCTTTTGGAACAGTGTATGAAGGCATCACCAACTCCAAGTAAGTATTCCCCTCTGGACATGGATAACAGTTTGTATGAAAACATGCTCTATCATTGTACTTTGAATTAGATTCCTTTTGTTCATTTCTGTCACAATCTATTTTGATTTGTTAACATTATTTGTGAGATGGAGGCCTTGCCGTTTCTGTTTTTCTTGGAATTGGACACAGGTGGTGGAAATTTGACTCTGTATGTGTTAAAACTTGCTGATGGTTTCATACACTGAAATTGGCATGCATTACCCCTTTTAAGAACCTTTTCAACCATGATTTGGTTGGAGCATCGGAAGCAAGTAATTTGCATGATGATCATAGAGCATATGAGTTATCAGTAAAAATGAATGACACGACTCATATTGGAGTAAAACAGTAAAACTGCTGCAATTATCTTGTGTTTCGACTGATGGTGCACATGCAATTCTGTTATTTAGCCGGTTAATTTCATCTTGACCACATCCTTTGCATTTTAGTTGACATTACCATGTGCAAACTACCAAGTATTTCTATGCAACAAACCAAATCCTCAGGATCATTATATTCAAGATTTGAGGGTTGACCAATTTGTGGTTACAGTTTGACTATGAGAGTATGAATAGGAAATTGTGTGGATTACTCTCTTTAAATTTCAAAAGATGCATACCGATGCCCTAGACTATCAATAAATCATGGTAATGTGCACAAAAATTGAATTAGGTCTCTAGGCTTGCCTTCTCTGATACCATTTGGCTTTGAACAAACCCACCATGTTTGTAACTCTCACTCCTCTCCTTTGTTTCTGTCCTTGTTTCCCAAAAAGACCATGCCTTCATATGGTTTTGGCTTCCTAAAAACAACAAAAAATACTATGAAGCATTGATCCCCTCGAACTAAGCCTAAAGGCGAAGTCGTGGGGTTCGAGCTGATGGAACAGCAGTGGACCCTTTGCAGTAACGCAACTTACTAACATACTAGCTATGTGTGTGACCATTTCTGACTCTTTTTTATGGTTTCTCATCATTTTACTCACAGGTTCAGCAGTGGAGTGGAATTAGGAAATTTGTTGCTCAGCTCAGACCTCCTCCACCATTCATGGGATGCAATTGATAAACTCTACAGAGTAACCCCTCCAAATCATGACCCAACATCTCCTCTCTCCATAAAGTACAAAGTTCATCAACAGTCGCCCATTGGAACAATCATCTCTTTCATTTCTTCTCCCCCTTGTACCCCTCAGTATCTGCAAACAGAAGGCAGAGATTTACTTGCTTCATCTGATGCTCTTGCTACAAAGAATTTCCCTCTCTTCCAATTTGTGGGCACCAAAGTCAATCCAACCTTCTCCCTCCACAGAGCTGCAGTTACCCTTTTTTCCTCTCTCCAGGATCAGCTCTCTCTCCTCAAAACCCAGGTTCGTCCCCCTCTCTCTCTCTCTCTCTCTCTCTCTCTAAATCAAGTTAGTTTCTTCTTTTGATACCCTGTGTTTGGACTGGCTTACACACGTGTTTGAGAAATCGGCCAAACCAAAACAACACACACTGCACGAAGAAGAATCAAATAAAGGTCGCAAACGAAAAAGATACTGTACAAAAAAATATATCGTGGTTCCCTCACCGATGAGTACATCAACGCCTCACACAAGTTTTCATTATGTATCGAACGAAAATAGGAGTACAAGTACATTATCTATAACCTCGGGTTCACATCACCAATTATTTACATCACCAATTACCATAATACCTTTATCTAGGTTAGGCGTTGCGGAGGCAGCACCGAGGATGGGATGGGATGATCATGATTAATCCCAGCGCCCTGAAGTTACCAAGGAAGCAAAATTCCAAGGATTCTTTTGCTAACCTTATGAGCTTAAAAAATAAATTATAGTAACTTTTTGTTTACTGCTATACTAGCTCCCACACTCGACCAAACCTTCAAGATTTAAAGAATCAAATTTCTACTCTTTGTTTTCACTTCATTTTCTTATTTGAATTGTGCTTCAGCCGCCGTCTTTGAATTGTTCCGTGAATAGTTGTTTACGGAGGTAAACTCTTCCCCCAGAAAAGTTTCATTTAAATCCGGACCGTCCAAAGCCGAAATCGCACGGCTCCGTGAACAGCTTGTTTACAACGGCTCCATGAATAAGTCTATCTCATCTGTGTCTATTGCCTTTTATTTTAGTTAATACAGAGAAAGCTACAATTTTATGGAGTATTGTATTGGTTATTCTAAGCAAGGAAGTTGTCTACTTCTACATGTTGAATCAAAGACAGTCAACTCTATGGTATATACTAATGAGGTGTATTTCACTTGACACTTATCATTTTTTTTAATAAAGAAATAAAAAAAATATCACACAAAATCCTACACCACCCTTTTCACTTCTCTCATCTCACGGTCTTTTCTTCCTCCCCTTCGAAAAAATCTTGGTTATTTGTGACGCCCTCTCAGATAATGTGGGCTCCATGTATGCGTAGGTCTCACACCATGTGAGAGAGCCGTTACAAATAACCGTTGCATTGAACTTTTCCGAGGCACTCATTTATTTCCTACCACCTCTCTAATTTATTTGCCTAGGGCTTATGAAAGACAGAGACATGGTAAACCGTAATTGTCTGTTCTTGCGTGCATTGCAAGGGTACCACGCTTCTCAAGATATTAGCTGGTATCAATATATCAGTGGGTACAGAACTGTTCTATTTATTGATTGGTTGGTTGATTCAGCCAAAGGCTAATTAGGCTTAGTTATAACGTGGCATTTGGCACAACGGTTGTGTAGCTGATTTTAGGTTCAATGAGACTCTGAGTTTAACTCCTATGGAGAAAAAGTTTACAACCTTGTTAATAGGTTGAGAAGAAATTTGGGTACTATAAATGTTTCTAAGCTATGATAAAAACAAATATTTTGGCCTAATTGAGATAGTTCATCAGGATTTTTGTTATCTGCATTCTTCTAAACATATATGAAAATATATTTATGTCAAACACTCGACACTCAAACAAGAGCCTGGAATCGCGTCCGACATACTTTGTTCGATATTCATCTTGCACATGTGTTTCGTAATTTTAAGCACACATTGACTAATCTCTAGGGACCAATTCCATTGTCCTCTGCCGGGGGAGTCTGATTAAAGTTGAAGCAAAACCCGTATTTCATAATCCGAACTTATCATGAACTATGCGCGAAACTCAGATGTTATGTATGAATACTCTCACTTTGTAGATACTTTGATTTTTTTGATAATATCAACGAAATTAGTAGAATGTTTTGACGTATCTCGTCCGCTTGATATAAAAATCATTTGAATCTGACTTAGAGACGTACCCATACTTGATACTCGTACCTGAATCCATGTAACATGGATTAGTGTAGCTTCAAAATTCTAGAAAACAAGGACTAATTTTTCGATGTATGTGTTTTCTTGCAGTATGAGAAAACCAGACCATTAATAGTCACCGGACACTCCATAGGGGGATCCATTGCCAGTCTCTTCACCTTATGGCTGCTCGAAGCCATTCCCCCGACAGACAGAGAACGCCCATTGTGCATCACGTTCGGCTGCCCCCTTATCGGTGACACTGGCCTCCAACAAGCTATATCAGAACGCCCGACTTGGATTTCTTGCTTTCTCCATGTAGCCTCTTATAAAGATCCAATTCCAAAACTCTTCGCGTCTTCACCTCAAAATGAACGCTCTATTGAGTTGGGTTACAAGCCGTTTGGCACGTTTCTGTTGTGCTCAGAGTCGGGTT
>BPLS01010759.1:0-24360 GCA_019656275.1 Rhododendron kiyosumense | reverse complement strand
GAAACCATAAACCATAACATTGTGGACTAGTGAAAAGCATAGGAATCTTAAGTAAAATTGCAAATTTCTTCTAGATCTGAAAATACAAGCACTAACCGCCTCTAAAACAGACTTGAAAGGGTACAGATCTGCATACGAAGGGACTGCAACGACATACATATATATACACTTCGAGAGAGATTGATCGAATTGAATTAATTATGGTTTTCTTATCCGAAAACGGAAACGGAAACGAAGCAACGTGCAGTAATGGGTTTCCGGCCTATTTTGAGAGAGAGAGAGAGAGAGAGAGAGAGTTTTAAGTACTAACCATGGGGAACCGCCAAGGGGTGGCGATGGAAGCCATGGTTTACGCATTTGCAGAGACGGCTGAAGGAATGTGATAGGGCAAAAAATGAGAACCTGAATTAGAATTAGATCGTGTATTCGTGTGGGTGGAATTTTCTTTGGATCCCGATTGTAATGAACGAGGTCGTTTCATATTACTACTATTTGCCATGGGATGGGTACTGAAGCAAATACTACCCTTTTGCGACCACTTGTTTGCCACGGGTTAACACCTATCGCAAATATTAATTTTTCTGCGTCGGGCCCATTTACCGTCGCAAACAATGACTTTTGCATCAGGATTTAATCCTGTCGCAAAAACTTCGACGCAAAAAGTATATATTCTTGTAGTGGTAGTTCGTTCGGTGGCTGTTACTGTGAAAGAGACGGCATTTGACTTTATCGCACGTTGTTCAATTAAGTCACTCAAGTTTAGCTAATCTCTATTATAAAACAGAAGGGTGTGAGACAAGTTGGTGGAATGGATTAGATTCATTTGATCCAAAGGCTGTAGTGCCTCCTCCCACTTCCCGGTTAAGTGTCCATGGTTTTCACCTAAATCACACAACTGCCATTCCCTTCCAATCAAAATGTGCAGTGCCGTAGGCACGGGCTAGCATTAGTCTATATTATAAAACAGAAGGGTGTGGGGACAAATTGTTGGAATAGTTGAGATTGAATTGATCCAATGGATGAGGTGAGATTTCCCTTATATTAAATTGTCTAGCTTCTTTCATTCAATTACAAAATTGCCACCGATCAAAATTACACCCATTTTCAAATTTGAAACCCTACTGCAGAAGTTCACTCTCTCTCTCTCTCTCTCTCTCTCTCTTTCATTAGCGTCACCGGCGAAATCCACTGGCGTCAATCCCAAGTCTGTGCTAAAAGTTACGTTTTGAAGGTAATTTGGGGAAACCAGACCTTCGAACCAGTTTTTGATTCTATCGTGCTATCTCTCTCTCTCTCCACTCTCATTGGTGTCACCGGCGAAATCCACTGGCGTCGGTCCCAAGTCTGGGCTAAAAGTTGTGTTTTGAAGTTAATTTGGGAAAATCAGACCTTCGAACCAGTTTTTGATTCTATTGTGCATACCCAGTTGAACCATTTACTTTACTACCTCACTCATTTTGCCATTTATATTTTACCAAGTATTGCTCTCTTTCTTTTCATTTGTTGGGTGTTTTGATGGTGATTCCAAAATCCAAATCGACCCATTAGATGTTTTCACCCTTTACAATATGGAGACTTTTCTTTGTGGTAGTTGTAATTCTGTTATTGAAATTGCCTATTTAAAACGTAAAAAAAAAAAAGGGGTGTGACGGAGCTTTTCTGTGGTGATGCAAAGAGGTTGGAGGCGGGACTCCGTGCCGAAAACCCCTGTGACTCTGTGCGGCGAAATTTTGTGCGGAGGGTTTTTCTTTTTCACATTTTTGCTATGCATATTCATGCTAAATTATTCATTAGATTGCAGAGTGGATGGGTTTGTTTGCTTTCAATTCTTCATCTTTTTGTATTAGGTACTTTATGTATATTAGAAAATGTTCACAATCTCCTGTGCACTTTCTTAATTGTTAGGCTTTGTGTTCCAGTGAAAATTCTTTTATCCTAACTATCGTTTTGTGTGCCAGTTTAATTTTCAACAATTTTAGCCTCTATCAAGATTCAAAAGGTAATTTCAATTCCAATCGGGATGGATAGTGCCGTAGGTACGGGTAAATACCAGTACTCCTATATTTTAGAAGTTACTCTACTAATTATTAATTGATTTTAGGTTGGAATCTTCCAATAAATCTAACATAGAAAACTCCTTGGATGAAGATGATTTTGACAAAAATCAGTAAAGGACACTTTGGCTCTGTTCAGGGACTTGGATCCTCTATCCGACTCCTCTACGTTGCCGTTTTGGGCATGAAAACGGCAACATAGAAACTTTTATATATTTAAAATATGGTTAAAAAAATGAAGTGTTTTAATTTTTTAATCCGTTTGAACCGGTGTTAAAATCTTATTTTTCTAATAAGTTATTTTATCATAAAGAGTCATAATTAATTTTTGGTTCTGAAACTCTCATATGAGAGTCATGAGAGAACTATAGAACCAAATGAAAAGAAAACACTTAATTATGAGAGCCCTTGAGACAAATATAAATTATGACATTTTAGTATAAAATAATTAAAAAAATAAAATTTTCGCACTAATTTAAATGGATGAAAAAAAAATAATACATATATTTAATTACAATCGAAAATTACTTACTATAAATTAATGGACGAAAGTAGTATAATTTGCGGCACTCTCTAGAGTCTAGACCAATGCGGGTGTTGGAAAGACCCTGGAATGAATAATTATTTAGTCGGGTTCGTGGTACCCAAAAACCTCTCTTAACGCCACATGTTTTCATATGCTTATTTGTCGACTCCACAAAAAATACTTAGCGGCAGACCATCCAATACTTATTGGCAAATCACTCAAATGCAGAGAAGCATGTGCGGTTCAATTTGAATTGTTCATATTTATAATTAATGGTTCAGATTCGTTGAATATTTTTATCGGTAAAAACATATCCTTACCGGTAGGAATATGAAAACAAATCCGGGTCATTAAAAACATTATCCTTACGATCACTTAACTACACCTCTGCAGTCCAGCAATCCAAACCTGAATTGCTGACGAGCCATTTCTATGAATAAGCTTAAGAGTGGGTTCTAGAATAAAAAAAACATTTATTTTTTAAGAAGGCAATTTCAAGTTCAAAAATTATGAATTTATTGAAATTTAAAAATATACAATATGAATCGTGTTTAAAAAATCTCATCGAGATCTTTATACGATGAAAAAAAATTAAAAAATTATTATTTATTTATATCATTTTTAAGTTTAAAAATGTAAAATAAATTGTTTATATTTTAAGAAAATTTCTGTATGGTCCTCCCACGAGGGGTGCATCAACGAAAATTCCCTTATCTTTCCCTGATTTTGCGCCGCCGTGAACGAAAAGCTAATTGAAGCGTCCACTCTTTGGAGTAACTACACGACAATACTACAACCATTCAAAGTTCAGATGCTTTAAAAGCCATTCCACTTTTTCTACAAAAAGACCATTCTTGGGTGTTTCTGAAGGGAAATTCAAAGTGGAAAAAAAAAAGTATCCGAAAGTTATTCTGTAAAGACAAATTAATAGTATAGATTCACTTTGAAGTGCATTTATACCGTTAATTTGCATTTTTTGGATCATTTTTTAGTACATTTTCTAAATGCCTTGCTCGGTTTGTTTCTTGAAAAAAAAAATTCAACTCAAAAAATATTCATTACTCATATTTTAATCATTATTCTTTATTCATTATCCATATTTTCAATCATTATTCTCATTTTTCTCTCTATCTCTCTTCACTTATTATCCATACTTTCAATCATTACTTTCATTTCTTCCTCCACTCATAACTCCAAAAAAATTTCAATTTTTTTTTAAAAACTCATCTAAACACAGTCTTGTTAAAAAAACCTTGGAAGACCATTCTTTGCGTTTGACTACTTTGTTGGAAACTTGAGTAGTGACTATCTCCTGGGAATGGGGATGGTGCCAAGCATCTCCCTGTAAAAGTGCGTGTAGAGCGGTTGATCTCCCTATTGTTTATCTCAACAATCGATGGCTTGATTCTTAACTGAATAATAGATGGTTCAGATTTATATGTGTTCGGATTCGATCCAAGCAGTCCGTACCAAAATAAACGTTCAGACCTACCGCTTTACACGGGAGTGCTCGGCAACATCCCCATTCCCTCTCTCACTTTCTCCTTTGACCTTTCCCTGTCCTCTCCTCTCATCTTCCAATTCCTAACCGGAAAACTCATTCAGTATCAATTTTAGCTCTGTTTTTTTATTTTTTTTTCCCATACACTTTTCCTAGGTATTTTATTTCGTAGTTGTAGAAAAACTACAATCTAGTTTACATTTCCTACAATTTGTAAATAACTTGTTCCGCCATGAATAAATTTCTCTCTGCGGTTCATTTTTTATTTTATTTGTTTGTTAATCGTTTATAGCTTTGACATTTCTATCATTCCATTTTAAAGCTTTAGCCCACTACAAAAAGATGTTCAATTTTCGAATCAAAAAGTAAATGTTCCTGCAATATTAGTTGTCGTGGAGTACCACCCTTCAATTTCTTTCTCCCCTTGAACCAGCATCTTCCTCCAATGTTGCTTCCTGTCTCGCCGGGTCTCAATTTCTGGTACTACCTCGCGATCATCTCCTCATTGTCATGGGTTTTCTCATCTTTGGCCATGGATTTCATCAAGAAAACCACCCTACCCATCTCCGTCTTCCTCATTTCGACGCTCGTTCTTTCATGGTTCACTAGCAACTTCGCACTTTCCAAGTTGTATCTTTCGCTGCAAAGAAATCCAGAAACCGATCGTTTCTTCCACGGCTACGAAGGCACCGGGAAAACCATCGCCTACGTCCCTCTGCTCTTCGGCAACGTCGTTCTATACTACTTCTCGGAGAAATCCGTTGCCTGCATGCTCACTTTCCTCTTCCTCTCCTTTTACTGTCTCTGCTGCCTCCTCTGCATCCAACCGTACACGGATTTCGGCGCCCTGGATTTTCTCCTCAGCGCGACTCTAAATCAGACTCTGAATCTTTTCAGGCTCCGTTCATCATACACATGGCTCGTCATGGTTGCGTGCATTGGCATAGCCGGGCTCCGGTACTGTCTAGAGCCGGTGCATCCCCCCGGAGAAGCAACTAGCGATGAAGCTGATCAACTCGAATCGGGGCAGTTACTTCCCACGGCTTGTAAAGAAGAACCCCCGCCTCTCGGGGCACAGTTGGCCAACAAAGATCCCTCACAATTCGGTTGTATTCTCGAGCTAGCTCTAAGCGGATCGACGAATCCCCTTTTAGAAGGAGATTTCATTGGCCGCCTGAAAATTCCGCCGAAGAGAGGTCCGGTCAACAAGAAGCGGATCCCAGAATCATTTACAGGCAGGCTTGCTAGACTGAGAAGTACTAATTAACCTTTATTGAGTCTAGCTAAGAAATCAAATGCTCGTGGTCTTGGTTTCTTTTCTTTTGGGCTTTTGTTCTAAGAGAGAAACTTATTCACGGAGGAGCACAATCTCACATGTCTATTCACGCAATCAATTGTTGAAATTGCTTTTCTATTTTGACCGGTAAAAAATAATTGATTTTTAATCCGAACCGTCCAAAAACACTTTGGACGCATGCAATTGAGCCTCAGTTTACGGAAAGCTCTGTAAAGAGGTTATATTCTCATGTTCTATGGTTGATGTTGTTTGACTAGCTTCTCTTGTTGTGGGAGGGAGGATACGGAGTATTAGATTTTTGAAGTCTGGTTGGATTTAATTTACAATTTGAGAATCACTTAAAATCTACGTGTGTCTTGCGTGCTTTGATTATTTTCTGGATTGTTTTTCCGGCTGTGTGTGTTTGATAATTTGGCCGATTTCCTAACAAATATTTATTCCATGCTCGCGGCCAGCTCAGCATCCGGCCCTACCTCGTGTTCACGCATCCGAGCTTGAGTGGTACTGTGACACTAGGTTAGCACGCCGTGTCACTATTACACAAATTTTGATTATTCATACAAATCGTGATCAGTTTGAGTTTTTTCCTGCTAAATTGTTCAAAAAACTGATTATACACAAGTCCGATCATCACACAAGTGAAGAAATGCATAGAAGTACCAATAGGATGGGAGGGGGGTTGCAAATAGGGCTATAAATGAAACGAGTAGTTTGCAAGTTCGGCTCAGCTCATTAACGTTCGGCTTATTTAGTAAATGAGCCGAAAGCTCGATCTGACAAAAGCTAAACTTGTTAAGGGAGGTTCGACTTGATTAAAGAGATTCGTTTAGTAAATGACTAAGCTCGACTCGTTAAGGCTCAAGCCGAGCTCAGCTCAAGTTTTTAGCTCCTTTAGTAAACAAGCCAACCTCGAGCTCGACAAGTTTGGCTCGGCTCGACTCATTTGCAGCCGTAAAGTCCTGCAAACTATAGAGGTGAGCTTATACGTGACCGGCCTAGTGAGTTTTTTTCTTTTGGGTTAACTTTCGACTTTTAGTTTTCCCTAAATTTCATTGGACTGGTTTCCGGACCATGCAGAGTACGTAAGCAGTTGAATGAAGTTGACCTGTTATTACAATTAAGTTCATTGTTTGTGGGTGAGAGGAACTTGCCATGAAGCAGCCATGTTTTGGTTCGATAGTTATGGGTGCTGGCTGGGCCAATTTATGCTCACCCCACAAATTCCCTTTTTTGTTCGTTTAAAGGTGGGTCATTCACACCGGAATTAGGAGATTCACAAGAAATTTATTTCTTGCAGTTTGACCTCAAGAATCGAGCCCTAATAAATCGTACCGGGCAAGGATGGGATCAGAGGGGTCTAGTGGCGGTGACCGCCACGACAAGAATTTTAGAAAATGTAATTATTATATGTAAAAAAAAAATTTATGTCCCACTTATATAGTCTTGCCACTACTAGATTTTTTTAGTATACATTTCGCCACTGCTAGGATAAAATCCTGGTTCCATCCTTGGTACAGGGAACAAACCCACCATGACGGAAATCACTATTAAGGCTGATTTATTCATATTTCCATTTGAATTGAGAAACTCCAACTACAAGCCTCTACAGCTCTAGTGAACTATGGTACGATTGACAAGTCGTAGAGTTGAAAACAGACACAGATTTGAAAACCAAAAACACTTGATCAACTACATATTCATCCTTCGACACTTCAGATGACTGTTCCCAGTACCGGCCCATGGCATTCCAAGATGCATCCAGCTACTTCATCCAACGGACCACGGTCATCAATACCTGTAACACCGTAAAAGAGAAGTCGGTCCGGGTTGTCTTCTCTTTAAAATAAAATTAACTTTTGATTGCTCTCGTCGAGACAAACAATTAATCTAATTAAAAAATTTGACGACAAATTACACAAAACATTAGTAAAGGTAAATAATGCCGACTGTCTTCAAGAATGAAGACAAATTGATTTACGCCACTCACCCTAACTAGAGCAATAATCTAATTTTATTGTCACATTGCACTTTCCTCCTTCGTTAGTTTTTTTTTTTTGTCAAAACGATAACTGGTGATATTATTACTTTAAAACCAATACATCAAGAGGACACTTCATCCCTAGACAAGGGATCAAGAAGCCAGACGGGAGGGGACTCAGTCCAACGACTATACTCCAACCCAATTAAACCCTTACTAGCCATCAAATGCGCAACTGAATTACAGGATCTATGGCTATAAGAGAAAATACAAGAAGCAAAACATCTACTCAAAACCTTGATATCGTCAATAATACTTCACGTCTTGTTTCACCACTGCTAGACCGTTAATCATATTGATAACCGCTTGTGAGTCACCTTCTATAAGCACATTCCTCAATCCCAAATTTTGGCCCAGTTGAACCCCCATTCGAATAGCTAATGCCTCTGCAACCATGGGGCTTGAACGCCAATCCAGTCTTCCATTTGCAGCATCTCTAAAACACCCATCTCATTCCTTATTATTACCCCAAAAGCATCCAGCTCAGAAATCCTCTACATTAATTTTGAAAAATCCTCCACACAGCTTCTGCCATCCACCCCTAGCTTCTCCAACTCGCACGCCCGTAACAGCAGTAGAGGAGCTAGTTGCACATTGAAATTCACTCAGGCAACCCACTGCTCTAATAGCCACCACTCTGGGAAGGACAACTTTACCGTTGAAGAGTGCTCCATTCTGACCTTTCCAAATAAGCCACATAATCACAGCAGCTAATGTAAAGCATTCATCTCTATTAACTCCCATCTGGCACTGAGATCCCAAATAATCCCAAAATGCAATAAAAGAATTGAACTGGTTATTCCCATAACCCAAGAGTAGAGGAGACCGAGACCAAACCTGCTGTGCAAACAGACATGAAACAAATAAATAGATAATCGTCTCTCCCTCCATCCCACACATAGGGAGACTCACCTCCATCGTTACCTTCTTCCTCATTAGTTCCCCACCTAGTGGTAAAATCTCATGGAAACATTTCCACAAGAAAAAAAGAATTTTTCTAGGGATTTTTAGCTTTCACATATGATGCCAACGCCTCTCATCATCATCCTCATAACTGGTGCTTCCACCCCCATTGTGCCTCAACCCTTGAGAGCGAAGATCCGCAGCCACTGTACACCCAGATTTGACATTATAAGTTCCCGAATTTGAAAAGTGTCAACCTCGCGAGTCTGGAGCATTTGTACAGGACAACGGAATGCCCAAGATTCGCTTAGCCTGCTCTTCTTCGAAAAGTCGATTGATCACATCTACCCTCCAAAAATTGGAATCTGAATCAATGAGTTGACTCACCATCACAAAGCTACTATCCTCCACTACTCTTCTCGGTTTGAAATCCCATGCCTTAGGGATCCACGGATCAGCAACAATATGCACTGAAGACCCGTTCCCAATTGACCACCTCATGCCCACTTCCAAAACCCTTCTCCCTTCTCATATGCTTCTCCATACCCACGACGGATTGCTTCCCAATCTGGCTTCCATAAAATCGCAGTCCTTGAAATATTTGCTCTTCATAACTCTGCTATTAGACATTTGGGTGACCACATGAGATGCCAACCCTGCTTAGCTAATAGGGCGAGGTTATAATCAGTGAGACTACGGAAGCCTAAACCACCCTTAAACTTCTCCTTACAAAGCCTGCTCCACTTCATCCAATGGATCGAAGTCATGCAATGATCTTTCGTTAGTTGACTGGGGGAAAATGATGATAGCTATTTGCTAGCGCAAGGATTTAAAAATCGGGATAGACCCGACATGGAACAATTTTTTGGCCTTGTGATACCATTACACCTGATATACTGGTAAGAAGAAAAATAGCATGTGCCAGCTACATATCAGGCCATTTCCGATTCACAAACCAATTCATGGTCTTTACGGCCAATACTTGACCGTTATGTATGATTTCGGCAATTAATTTTTTTTCTCAAAAACAATTTTAATAAATTCACGACCGCAACAACGGATACTCGTTTTGTATCATTCGATCCTCCCGACACCATTACACCTCTACTGTAACAATTACGTGTCCCGATACTATTATTTAAAACATTGTAGTTGCAATCACCAATGCCACTCCACCCAGGCAACCATTGCCCCTCTCTTCATCCAACCCGGCGATTACCACTGCCCTCTTCATCGTCTCCATAACCCATCACCAGAGTCGGCTTTGAGTTAAAACTCGAGGTACATTTACATAATCGGTCTAAATTATACTACTATAGTTCTTTAATATTTCGGAACTGATCCCACCAACCATAATTTTAAATTGCGTAATAGCACCGTAAACTGTAATTCCTTCTCATAGCTATTTTACACTTAAAGATTTTACTTGCAAAGAGGGTGACCCAAGTTAGTTTGCACGCCGTTGAGTTGCGTTTAATTTTGGCTTGAGCTGCATAGGAAAACCATTTTCCTGAATGGCAATGCCAGACTAAAGAAATATGGAAACATTTTTTCTGAACAAACATAAATATACGTAGTTCTTCAATCCTAACCTCAATTTAAACTCATCACACCATACCAGCATCAAGAAAAGAAAAGAAAAAGGGAAATTTATAGAAATGGTCCTCCTAGTTTTATCTGAGTCTCATTTTTATCCTCCAAGTATCAATTGCAACTCTTTTGACCTTCAAGTTTGGTTTTCGTACCAAATTGGTCCAATTGATAACGTCTGTCAGCCAAATTGGATAGAACAAATCAAATTGATGGCAAACGTCATTAATTGAACCAACTTAGTACGAAATGCAACGTCCAAACTGCTATCAATCTGATTTTTTTCCGTTAACTTTGGTTAACAGAAGTTATCAATTGGACCAATTTGGTACAAAAACCAAACTTGAAGATCAAAAGAGTTGCAATTGATACTCGAAAGACGAAAATGAGACTCGGGTGAAATTAGGAGGACGAAAATGAGACTCGGGTGAAATTAGGAGGACCATTTTCTTAAATTTCTCAAAGAAAAATATAGCCACAGCCCATGCTTCTAAAACAACCGCAGCTTATATATCAACGTCACACATTTTCCTCTCAAAACTTACAGCCGACCGCCGAAGAAAACAGAGATCAAACCAAGGATCACATGCGGTAATTCAATTTGTTTGTGCGGTTTAATAATATATTCCTATATCTTCGAAATGGGATTTTCGTCACAAAAATGAAGTAAAATATCAAGAAAACAGAAGTCGTTTCAATTCAATTAGAAAAAGAACTAATTAAATTCTATCCCTCTCCTCCAAATTAAAAGGGGGCCAAATTAACAAAGAAATTAATGAAAACTCACATGTTCCTTCTAAATATTATCTGTCCACAGCCATGAAATGGACGCCAGTAGAAAGGGAGAGTTTTCAGTTAAGATTTAACTACCCCAAAAAACTGAAGCAGTGGGAGGGGGGAATTTATAGTAACTAGAGGCCGGGCACACGCGATGCGTGTGCAAGTCGAATTTTCACAACGTTTTTGTAAACATTTGATCAAACAATAAGTGGGAAGCATTTTTACAAAAATGTTGTGGAAATCCGACTTGCACACGCATCACGTGCGGCCCGGCCTCTAGTATATTTTAATAGAGGCCGGAGCACACGCCATGTGTGTGCAAGTCAGTTTTTGCATGTTTTGACAAAATTGGATCAAACAAACAATAAACAGAAAGTTATAAACTATAGACTATAGCATACTTTGCTGTCAATACACCGTCACCTTGTTTACATGAAACACAAACAAAGCACATAAACGATAGCAGAGTATAACATTTTCTTTTGAATTTTATGCCTTAAAAACAGAGAGAATATCGAGTAAGCCTCTCTTACCGAGGAATTGAGTTGGTGTGGTGGTAGCGGGGCAGCGATTTTCGCATCGATAAAAAATGATGATGTAAAGGAGGAAGATGAGGGAAAAGAGGAGTAGAACTTGCTGATTTTCGCGTGCTCCGTGTACGTTACCGCGTCACGGATCACGTTCTCCGAGAAGATCATGATGCGCTTCACTCCTCCCTTGCAAGCCAGCCTCCGGATGACCGGCTTCGTGATCCCCTGGATGTTGTCTTGGAGGACCTTACGGTGCCGTTTCGCGCCTCCCTTTCCCAGCCCCTTGCCTCCCTTTCCGCGTCCCGACATTTCCGATGTCTCAAAAGCTTTAGTCGGTTACTGCGACAAATAGCAGAATCAGGTCATCAATAAACTGTAACATCATCATAAAATAAAGAAGAATACAGTGGTTTAAGAAACTAATTACTACCAATTTAATCGCTACTATTGCAAATCCTAACTAATAAACCAAATCGAATTTACCCAAGCTACTGACGATTGATTAAGCAGATTAAACTGAAATCAAATACGTAACACGGGGGGGGGGGGGAGAGGGAGAGAGAGAGAGAGCAAAATCAACCCGCATTCACAATTTAATGGCTGGTGATCTCCGAACAAACTCAGATTGTGCAACCAACACCTTATTCCCCTCGTTAGCATTCTTTTTCTTAGTGTCGAACAGCATCGGCACGATCTACCGGGCGTACTACCGCCGCAACTACAACACGGTCGGCTTCGTCGTGTTCGAATACTCTGCTTTCCTCTTACTGGACCTCTGTTTGACGGCGTTTCATAAACTGCCTTCGCAGAATAGGACCAGGTGAGGGGGTGGGGTTTGCTTTCAGAGCGCTACTCTGGAAAGAAAGGGGGTAACTGCCAACAATGAACGTGGGTTTTTTTTTTAATTTGTTTGCAACTGTTTTTTGGGAGTTTTTTTATGTTAAAATGTCCAATATATCCTCAAAACTAACTATTTTGTTTTTTCTCTTTAGAGGGTATTTTAGGAAAGAAAAATACATGACAAATGGAGGAGACACCAAAAGGTGTTCTCCCTTTATATATTAGAATAGATATATTAGAATAGATTGTTCATTTTTTTATAGACAAAAGTAACATTTTATTAAGGGAAAGAAGGAGGGAAATTTAACCAAAAGTTAGAGTACATCCAATGGAAACAAGCCCATACACCTCAAGGCCTATAAGTCCAAATAATACATTGAAGCCCAAAAACACCCCAAAAGATAACAAAGCCCTAGCAAAAGGCCAAAAAACCAAGATATTACAATATAGCTTAGTCCAAAGAAACCCAAAACTCTAACCCTAACTACTGAACATTTCAAACAATGCCATCCACCTGCCGCCACCAAATCAGCCTGACCACCGCCCCACCACCAAGCCAAACAGTCCAGACATCCACCAAGCACCAAAATGCCACCACCACTGGACCATAAACCGACGAAGGGAAATCCAAGCTTAGACGCGCACTCAACCATAGCCATTAGGCGAAAACCGGATCCCCCAATAGTAGATACCGGCAGGAGGCCGCCGGCCATGCTGCAAACCATCCTATCGGCCTCGTCGTTAGGCATAAGCACAGGTAGCCCAAGAACTACCAGGCCGGCAGAAATGACGAAGAGAAACACAGTCAAGACGAGGAGAGCACAGCACGAAGACGGCAAGAAAGAAATGTGCAACAAACCAGAGCAAAAGGGGTCAAAAAAACAGGAGGGGGAGGGAGAAAACAACAGAACCAAATAACCTTACTGAGGCCGATCTCATCGCTGTCCGAGCACCCCACCGATGATTGCCTTGCAGTTGTTGATTCGACCCCCAAAAATGAACCGACGAAACCCAGATGTGGAAACCCATAACTTCGATTGCAGCCACTAGCACCACCGTCACTTACCTCTCGTTACTTTGCCCATCGTTTTTGAAATGGAGGAGGAAAGAGGTAGAAACAACCCACCTCCTCCCCCCAAGCAGTAGAAACCCTAGGTTGTTCTTCCGCTAATGCCTTTGAGCCTCGTTTAATTTGTGGATTAATTTCATCCTTAATTTTCCCGAACTCATGTTTAATTTGCATGGAATTACTTATGGGATAAGGAACATTTTTTTAATAAAAAAGTATTTGAAAAACTTTGGTTGAAAAAAGAAAGCTTTCAAGAATCAAAACAGCTTGAATGACACTTCAAAACCATAACTTTTATGGACACCGACGGTGCACATATCGCCACGCGAGGCCCACTCTAGTCACATTTAATTAATTGATATCTTTTCTTACTATCCATTTTGCTATCTTTGCACATGGACTCAGTGGGGCTGTTGTCCCCAAGGGGACAGCAGCGTGCTGCTGCCCCTTTTTCTGGGCCCACCTCGGTCTCGCTCCGATGATCAGAATCGTTTACTTTGTAGATCGAGCTCGTCGAGTAGAACAATTATGCAAAAAATCAGCTTAATTGGATATCATTAAGTGCCTGATCGGAGCCTATATAACTCTCGGTCCATGGGTTACAGTGGATTTGATCCAGTGTTTCGGATCCATTCTTTTCAAGGTAAAAAGGTTCCGATTAGGCACTTAATGATATCCAATTAAGCTGATTTTTTGCAAAGTTGTTCTATTCGACAAGCTCTACAAAGTGCCTAATCGGAACCTTTTTACCTTGAAAACGGGACAGCAGCCCCCTAGTCCCTTTGCACATACCGGCATATAGGGCCCACTCCGGGTCCCGTGTAAAAAAGAGTGAAAGTAAAATTACCAAAAGATAATCATTTGCTTTCATTCACTTCATTTGAATTTTACAAAAGAAACAATTCCATTTCAACTTGCTGATGAGTACTACATTTTATATATATGGGTCACACCGGATGACTCACATGCAAAACAGCTTCCTTAATTTTATATTATATATACTATATTCTATCGAATTTATTGCAACTATTTTTAGCTTCTTTCCTTCATCATGGAATTAAAAAAGCACTTTGAAACTGAAATACTCCAAAAGTGGTAGAATTAAAGGAGTAGTTTTAACCTTGAAATATATCTGAATTATTCTGTCTAAGCCTTGTGAGGGTAAAGGCGGATTGGAAGACCTTTTTCAGGGATAGACATGGGATCAACAATCATCTTCTCGTTAGGAATCATCTTTTCCCACTTGAACTTTCTCACCAAGTGGTGCATGAACACAAGTATTTCTAATCGGGCGTATTCCTTTCCGGGGCACATCCTTGGCCCTTCACCAAAGGGCACGAACGTGTACGGAACCGGTCTAGACCCCTCAAATCTCAAGGGATCGAATTTCGGTGAGTCTGGAAAGAATTCAGCATTCCTTTGCGTTGAATGCACACTCCAGTATACTTGAATATCAATAAAGAATAGGAAATATAATTATTTATAACAAAATAATTTTCATTCAGTCCTACCTCAGACTCTTCGCCAATGTCCACGCATGGATGATCAGCAAGGAAGTCTGCTAAGGCCTGGCCCTCACAGCTTTTTGAGGAACGTATTGAAAACTGAATTCCATTAGAGCTAAAGACCATTTGCCGATTCGGCCTCTCATGATTGGCCGAGACAGCAGGTATTTAACTAGGTCTGTTTTACTCATAATGTAAACCAAAACAGGAAGCATGTAATGCCTCAATTTTATTGCTGAAAAGTACAAGGCAAGACAGATCTTTTCAATAGGAGTGTATCTCCTTTCACAAGGGGTAAACAACCTACTTAAATAATAAACTGCCTGTTCCTTTCCTTGAGCGTTGTCTTGAGCTAGAAGGCCTCCAACAGAGCCTTCAGCTGCTGAGATGTAAAGTTTCAACGGCTTGTTCTTGATAGGAGGCATAAGGACTGGAGCCGTTGCTAAATAGCCTTTGATGTCATCAAAGGCCTTCTGATGGCTTCCCTCCCATATCAAAGTGTCATGATCCTTCCACTTCAAAAGTGGAGAGAAGACCTAAACCTTCCCAGCTAGGTTTGAGATGAACCTTCTCAAGAAGTTGAATGAACCCAATAGCTTTTGTAACTCCTTCTTGGTGGTAGGAGGCTTTGCTTCCATGATTGCCTTGGCCTTGTTCTTGTTCTTGTCGACCTCAATCCCTCTGTTGTGGACCAAGAATCCAAGGAACTTGCCTGCGGAGACTCCGAAGGCACACTTCCAGTGGTTGACTTTCAAATCAAACTATTGCATTCTCAAAAACGACCTCCTTAAGTGTTCCAAATGTTCGTCATAGGACTGAGACTTGACGACATTGTCGTCAATGTAGATCTCCATGAAACGGCCAATGAAATCATGAAATATGGCGTTCATTGCTCGCTGGAATGAAGCACCTGCATTTTTCAGGCCGAAGGGCATTACGACCCACTCAAAGGTTCCTATGGCTCCAGGACACCTAAAAGGAATCTTAGCCGTATTGGCCTCGTCAATAAAGATCTGATTGTAGCCAGAATGTCCATCCATGAAGGACAGAACCTTGTGACCCGAAGCTCCATCTACCAACTGATCCACAACTGGCATTGGATACTCGTCCTTTGGTGATGCCAAATTCAAGTTTCTGAAGTCTACACATACTCGAACCTTGCCATTCTTCTTAAGGACTGGCACAATATTAGAGAGCCAAGTAACATACCTGGCTGTACGTATGAATCTAGCGTTGAAGAGGCGTTCAGTCTCCTCATTGACTTGTAAATAGACCTCATTGGACATCCTTCTTGGTGGTTGTTTAAAAGGTCTGAACCCTGATTGAATAGGCAGCTTGTGCTCCACTAGATCTCTGGATAGACCTGGAAGCTCTTCGTAGGTCTAGGCGAAACAGGACTTGAACTCCCTTAAGAGCTGGATGAACTTCTTTTTCACGTCCTCTGGGAGAAGTTGGCTAATATATACAAGTTTGGGATTCTCTGCATCTCCCAAATTAACTTCTTCCAAGGGATCTTGAACATCAGCCTTTAGATCGTCCAACTTGGCTGGGGCCGCTTCAAGGTCTTCCAAACGGATCTCGTCAAGATCTTCAACCAGGTTTTCGTCCTCGTTGATTACTTCGGCCGCACAAGCCGAATGATCTCCTTCTGACTCTTGACTTCCCATCAACCTCCTTTCTAGTAAATAAGCTTCAAATTTTGACAATGTGGTTCGAAGGGCCACATATTTCTCTCCTTCTGAAGGGCTTACTGACATTGAGAAGAGTGTTTGAAGGATGTTGTAATCGGCCTACTCGACTCCGTGATCATGAGACCGATTAATTCTTGAAAAAGTGCTTTCACTTCTTCCGCTGATTTGTTGTTATGAATAGGGGCTATCTTGTGGCGGCCATACTTGTCAAGGCCTGCCACTTTCATTGGTCCAACCCCCTCATCATATAAATGGGCCTCAGCATGGTTTGTAGAGGCTTGAAAAGGTCTGCGGTCAGCCCATATCACCTCCACATCATCTTGATTCCAGAAGATAATACTCCCTCCGTCCCATTTTCATTGTCCATTATTCCTCACTTTTTTGTCTCTTGCTTATATCTTTCAATCTATAATATTTTTCATGATTTTGACATCTTTGTATTATAGAACAAATTGAAATCTATCAAATAAGATTCATATTGCATATTTTTGGAGATTCACATTGAAAGATATAAGCGATTGAAAACTGCACGAATATCAAAAAAAGACAATGAATTTGGGACGGAGGGAGTACATTGGTGAAGGGTTGAGGGGACAGCTAAACATGAATGAATCCAATCTCTCCCCAGTAAAACGTTAAAGGAAGAGTGAGAATTAACAACAAAGAAAGGTGTTGTCAAGGTCTTGGACCCTATCGTTAGGTTCATGATCAAAATACCTTGGCATGCCGTTTCTTTTCCTGTGAAGTCAGTTAAGGCGGCGTTGCATGAGACCAGGTCTTGATCTGTCTTCCCAAGTTTCTGCATCATGAACTTGGGCATGAGATTGGCTGCTGACCCGTTGTCAACCAAAATACGATTAGTTGGCATCCCATCTAGGCAACCCGCAATGTATAAGGGCGTGATGTGCTTGTTCATCGTAGGACTTGGCCTCTCAAAGATCACGCTGGCTGCACGATCTTCATTCTTCCCTTCGGTTTCGTCCTTCAGTACAATCACCGAAGGCCCATTCAGTCCTACCGAGAAGGACTCGTTGAGAATCTCCGCTGTCTGCCCCATCTCTATAATGTCTCCCTCCATGGTCGTTGGAGTGTTGTCTTTAGCTTCTAGATCTGCTGGTAAGATCACGACCATGTTGCATTGCATATTAGAGTCCTGCCCAGGCACAAACACCTTAACCTGCGGATTTAACTTTGACTTGTCCCCCGAGTCTGTCTTCCTCGGTTCAAGGGCTGTCTTCTGGTGTAAAGTGACTTGTCTTGCGGAAGGCAATATTCTTGCCTCCTCAAGAGTTCTTTCCGAGAGAGGTTGCTTCTTGGGTGTAGCGGCTTGCTTTACAGGCGGTTGAGTAACTGCCTCTTTGTATGTTTTCCCTATAGGAGGCTGCTTCTTTGGTAAAGTCTTAGGAGGAGGCTTAATGATTGCCTCTTCTAGGGTTCTTTCCAACGGCTTGTACACTCTTCTAGCCTTAGGTTCTTCAACCATAGGCTCTTCCTCTGGAACTTCCATTCTCGTTCTCCCCCCAGGATCCTCTTCAATCATTGGGTCACCCAATAGATCTGTCTCCTCTCCAGCCCTCCTAGCTGCCTGCATGAAACGTTGGCGGCACCTCTTCTGAGATCTGGACAACGGTGGAAGTTCAGAAGGAAATTTGGGATGTTCAACCCTGTGCCACTCATTTGGAGGAGTGACTGGAGGTTTCACAGCCCTTGGTCTGTCCTTAGAAGGAGCAGAGATCCGTAAGGTGGTGAGCTCATCTTCAATTTCAACCAACCCTGGTTGAATTCGGTTGAACACAGATTCGCGCACAACCTTTCTTCCTTTAGCCCTGTGAGGCTCATTAGGACTTGGCTCAGTCCTTCCCACGATAATGCTCTTCATGGTCGGATTGCTACGGATGGCATGATGTCCGCACTCTGAACACACCATGGAGCAAGTTGGTTTCTCTGGTTTCCTCACTCCTGAAGGTCTGGACCACCAAGAGTTCTGCTTTTCGAACCTCTTAACCCGCTCAGTCTTGACCTCCTTATCATCATTATATGGATCCCAATACCTGCCTGGGTTGGACTTGTAAACTGCCCTGGAAGGAGCTCCCAAACTTATCTTCTGCCTAGGCACAGCCCTAGGCATGTCTCTCATGTTGATAGAGACCATATTTGTACTCAGCCCTGAAGGAAAAGGATTGCCATCCACCCCCATGGGTTGCTTCTCTTTCTCGGGGAATTTGAACTCTCCCCGTTCAATTTTATCCTGGATATCATTTCTAAATACTATGCAGTTATTCATAGTATGACTCCAAGAATTGTGATACTTACAATATTCTTTGCCCTTCAGCTCCTCAGGTGTTGGAATCTTATGGCCAAAGGGCAGTTTGAGCAACTTGTCGGCCAAGAGTTGATCGAAGATAGCTTCAGCCCTGCTAACATCAAAAGTATAGGCCCTGGCTGGCCTATTGAGTGCGTTATGGGCAGATTGCTTCGTTGGCTCCATCTTGACAAAGGCCTTGCAGACGTATGGCTTCTTGTTGATGATCTCAGCCACCGCTACGTCTGGTTCTGCCTCTATTTCGACCGCTGCCACCTCGTAATTAGGGTCACGGTAGTATGTCCCTTTGGAAGCTGTCTTCTTATCCTGTTCTTCAGCCAAGAACTTCTCATAATGAGAGGCCTTGGAGGATAGCTCGAACAAGTCTCTAAACTCTGTTCCGTAGAACTTCTTCTTCATCTCAAAGCCCAAGCCGTTTAGTGCTATACGCACATATTCGGCCTCTGGAAGAACTATCTTGCATTTGAATCTGGCAGTTTTGAAGCGCAAGAGATAGGACTCCACGGACTCGAGATAGGTTTGACGATAGCATGACAGGTCTTTTAATGTCACCTCTGGTTCTACCCGGTAGAGCTGTTGATGGAACATCTCTTCCAGTTGTGCCCAGGTCTGCACCGAGTTGGGCGGCAAGTTGATGTACCACGTAAAGGCCGTCCCAGTAAGAGAGTTGGGAAAAAGCATCAGCTTCAGAGCATCAATGGTTCCTGCCTCACCACATTGAACCTGAAACCTTGCAATGTGTTCGACCGTTGATTGCATGCTCTCCCCATTGAAGGTCTGGAACTCTGGGACTCTATAGCCCTTCGGGAAAGGTGTACTGTCCACCCCTTCAGTATGAGGCTTCCTGTACATAGGCCTTCCCAAAGGTCTGAAACCAGGCCCCAACTGCTCCTGGAGCAAGTTTAGGACTTGATCCCTTCCCATAGTCATGTTTGGCGCAGGAGGCACCTGCTGTTGTGCCTCTTGTGCATGCTGGTTCTAGACTGGACTTTCCTCCTTGTCGTCAGAGCCGTGAGGAGTGTGAGCCACTCCTTTGTCCTTTCCAGAGCCCTGGCCTTTTTGTGAAGGCCTTTTGTCTGTCTTTTCCACCTTGTCAGGTTTGCCCTGGTCCTCAGCCAGAACAAACCTTTGATCATTGCTTGCCGAAGGCGTTAGAGATCCTCCTATCACAATCTCCTTCTCTTTTGCCCCCCGAGTGCAGGGCTGTTAGACGAAGTAGCGTGATAAAGCGTTTGAAGAGGGGGAGGAACCCCCAATAAGCCAGCTTGGTCTTGACCGTTGTCAAATACGCCAAACTGTGGAAAGCCCCGCTGCTGAGGCGCGAGCGGTAGCCTCTCTGTAAGTGTAGCAACCATTTTGTTGACTGCTATGGTCAGAGGTTCCAAGGACTGAGTAAACGACTGGGAGATTGACCCCGTGACGTTGTTGGAGATCTCACGTCCTGCCATGAACATATAATTCTTGACGCTGTCGGTAGCATCGTTAAGATCTTGGGTGCTGATCTGAGGACCAACTTCCTCGAGTAATGGCACGTCGATTGCCACTCCCTCAGGACTTTGTGGTGGATCCGGGATGGGTGGATCCGGTTGCTGTTGTTGCGGCTTCCTGACCATGATAAAACCCTTAGACAATTAGGGTCCCACCGGGCGTGCCAAAAAGATGTTCGACTCGAAAGTGGCTCAAGGACTGAGCGGGCGTGCCAAGACTTGTCGCGTCTAACGTAAGGGCTGAGCGTCCCTTTTCTGACTTCGAATCTGTGAGGAGCGATAGTGCTGCAAACCTAAGGGCTAGATTGCAGTGAAGGTTCGTGGTTTTGCCTCTACGAGTGAGGACTTAATAATTTCCTAACCGTGTAGGAAAAGAAGTAGCAACGTAGAATGACTTTATTATGTCGTAATAATAAGGTCGGAGATATGAGAGAGATATGAATAATTTTATTACGTCGTAGTAATAAATTTGGGATACAAGAGAGACAGAAACTCAAACTACTTGTAGAAGTAATTGAGTGAAGGTGAGAAATGAGATAATTGCTTCACTGGGAAGACTTTGGTTGCTTCGCTGGGAAGGCTTTGATTTTAAGCGTTGAGCTTGATTGGTGTGTAGACCCTTTTTCCTTCTTGTCTTTTAGTATTTATAGGCCAAGGGTCTTTGATTTTTTGCATGTAAAGGGCTTGCTGTCCGCTTCCCATTGCGGCATGTGTCCCTTATAACTTCCAACTAATTTAGATCATGGGGTAATGGGTAGTTAATGGAAGTTACAAGAGATCATGGGTAAACAATGCACTGGTCCAGATCTGAGCCGAATTCCCGCCGTCACCATCAGCCGACATGTGTCTTGAATAAGCCTTAGATGTTGCCAAGTGTCCGCAAAAACTACCCACTAACATATTTAGTGGGATCATGGGTAGTTATTGGAAGTTTAACAACAATTACTCATGTGTTTACTTTGATCATGAGCCGTTAAAAGGTTGAAAAGAGCCAATTAAGGTGATGGGCCTATTTTCTCTCCTTCTTTTGTGGCTGACAAAGAACCTCTAGCCATTTGACTCGGTCAAATGGCTTTCCAACAGGCAACAATTCCCTTCTTTCTCTCCACTTTTCATGGGCCATTTGAGTGATGGGCCATCTAATTAAATTAAATGACCTCTAAACATTTTTAACCCATAACAATATTTCTCGAATTTAACTAAATCATGGGCTGATTGATTTTTTATGTAAATAGGCCCATGACTTTTTAAATTTGAGCCCGAATCCAACTAAAATTAATTGGGCCCATGCAACATAGGTTTGGCCCATTAATTTTAAACCCAATACTTTTCTATTTCTTGGCCCAATTTAATTAAAAGATAATTAAATGGCCTCCCAATGCTTGCTTAGGACTGGGTGCCAAAAACGGGTGTAAACAGTTAGTTACAGTATTTGTTCTTCCGCCAATTCCCATAGGCCTCGTTTCATTCACGGATTAAAACAGATGCAAGGTGATGGTATTAACAGTCCTCGAAATAATAGCCCATGTACTGTTTAAAAGTGTTCTTTTGAAAGGCATTTCAAAACCAGAACTGCTATGGACATCGATGGTGTGTGCACATACCGGCAAGCGGGGCAAACCGGATTCCGTACAGATAATCTAAGCCGTTCAATAATTTAAAAAATTAAAAAGAAAAAGTGGAGAGGACCTGTGAAATATCAGCTTGATTGGATATGTGTACGTGCTCGATCCAATCTTCCAATTTTTCATTTAGATTACATGCGGATTATTCGTGTGACATCTGGAGTGGGCCCCACATACCGGTATGTGTACCGTCGGTGTCTTTAGTAGCACAAGGACCTGACCCAAAATGGGTATTAAGAAAAGATAGCAATTAATTAAATGCGTCACGGAAAAGAGTGAGAGTAAATTTCCCAAAGATAATTAATCATTTGCTTAATTTCATTCACTTCATTTGAATTTTACAAAATAAAACACATTTCCACTTGCAGCCAGATGACTCACAAGCAAAACAGCTTCCCTTCCAATACTTGTACATATTCTCTATCAATTTATTCTAGTAACTATTTATAGCTTCTTTCCTTCATCATTGAATAAAGCACTTTAATTGAAACTGAAATACTCCAAAAGTGGCAGAATTAAAGGAGTAGTTTTAGCCTTCAAATATATATGAGTTATTCTGTCTAAGCCTTGTGAGGGTAGAGGCGGATTGGAAGACCTTTTTCAGGAACAGACATGGGATCGACAATCATCTTCTCGTTAGGAATCACCTTTTCCCACTTGAACCTTCTCACCAAGTGGTGCATGAACACAAGTATTTCCAATCGGGCGTATTCTTTTCCAGGGCACATCCTTGGCCCTCCGCCAAAGGGCACAAATGTGTACGGAGCCGGTCCAGACCCCTCAAATCTCGAGGGATCGAATTTCAGCGGCTCTGGAAAGAATTCAGCGTTCCTGTGCGTTGAATGCGTACTCCAATATATCTGCATATCAATATAGAATAGGAAATATATTTAGATATTAATAACAAAATAATTTTCAGCTTTTGAAGTAGACGACATGAATTGAGCGAATAATTAAGGCCCCATTTCGTTAAGGAAAATAATTACTTATTTTTTGAAATAATGATTTATCTCGTAAAAGAGAAAATAAATAATTTAAAAATAGCACAACGGAGCCTAAGTCAACATGCAGGCCTAGCTAGTATCTTCACATAAAAAGTTCATATCAACTGTCTAGCTCTCATACACAACCAACCAAGAATTAGGCCCCGTTCGGCAAAATAAGCCAACTAGCTTATTTTTTTTATCTTTATTCAAATTTTTTTCGTATTTGTTAGTTTTTCGTCAAATTTTTGGGGATTATTGCATCGTCATGACGAGAGGAATCTAAAAAGTAAAAAATTATTATCGAAATCCAATTTTTTTTAATAAAGACGAAAACATAAAAAGCCAAGATCCCTTTCTTGACAGAAATAACAACCTCGGTATATGCCTCCGTTCCGGATTTAAAAATAAGTACTTATTTTTTTAGAAGGCAATTTCAATTTTCATCATTGTCGGGTGGGTACCACTTGTTGGCGGATCAATTTTCGTCAACTCTTTTTAATACTCCATCTGTCCCCCTTCTTTGGTCCCTTTTCGGGATTCTAACTTATTAAGGGAACATAATAATTCCATGTATGATCACTTGATTTTCCAATTTTACCCTTGAAACATTTGGGCAAAAGTGCTAACTATGACAAAAGAATGGGGACAACATTTAGGAAGGGTAAAATGGAAAATTCTCTGACTTTTAGCCATTTAGTTCTAAAGTGGAACAAAAAATTTGAAATAGCCAAAAGTGCTAATTGGGATAAATGAATAGGGATAGAGGGAGTAGATTTTATTATAAACAGAGTTTTTGGGGTTCTAGTGTTAGGATTTGGCAATTTTTTGGGTTCTCCTCGTTGCAGTTTTTGCTGTATGATCAGTGTTTTGGTTTCATTGGTCTCTAGCCGACTTCCTTTGGGCCTTAGGTGGCAAACGATTATCGGGATGTGTTCGTGTCTGTTCGTTCACTCCTTGTTATGATGTTGTTGTGTCTTGGGTTCCTTATTCGTCTTCAACGATTTAATTTTATGCATTAATATGCTTACGATAATTACCTTCCAACCCTTTGGAATTGAGAAACCATTGTACATGAAATCATTGATGGCATCTCTGAAAGCACCTTGGACTGGTGGAGCAAGCCTCATCACTTCACATGCCACGTTCCATGAATATTTCATCTTCTGAATATCATCCCAATTCAACAATTCTCCCGCTGGTTTTGATTTTGCAATTTCCATTTGCTCTGTTCTCACAAAGTCAAAAAAAATTCCTATTCTCAATTTCGTACAGAAAACCCACTATGCAAGTATAATAAGCTGTGAAATGAGCATTTAAATAAAAGTCATTACATCTCTTATTGGTCGTTATGTTGCAGGATTTCAGACATCGAATATCATGATTTACTTACACGTATCTGATGTATAGATGTATCACCGATACCTATACATCTCTTGATAACTGCGATTTAAAACCACGATGAAAACATAGGTAGACCTAGACAAACACAAATTCAAATAGAGAGCTTTGAGAGAAGACAGAAATGAGAATTACCTCTGTAGACTCCTTCGTAAACCTCAGGCAACTCAGCAAGAAACTTAACAATGGAAGCACAAGAGGAGCTAGCGGTGTCATG
>BPLS01010757.1:0-10000 GCA_019656275.1 Rhododendron kiyosumense | reverse complement strand
GCCCGCACACAATCATTTGCCATTTGATTGAGCTAATTCAGCCCAAACAATTTTTGGCACGCCCGGTGGGACTCGAAGGTGTCAAAATGCCAAGGCTTCGAAAGCAAATAGGAACACCCATTGATGATCTAGCGCCAGAAGAACAAGTTGTGCCAGAACAGGCAGCAGAATTAGGAACGCCAACGAATCTTGGTTTTCCTCAATTGGCTTTAGAAATAGAAGAGCCTCTTTATGAAGAGCCCTCCTATGAAGCGCCTCCTGAGGAAGTACCTCCAAGCTTCCAAAGAGGACAAGCCAGTGGAATAGACCACGATAGAGAGGAAGTGTTTAGAGAAATGATGGTAGCTTTTCGAGAGATGGCTCAAACCCAAAGAGCCATGATCAAAAGCATGAGAAATAGGTTGCCCAACTTAGAGGCAGCAAGAAATAGCCCAGGGGATAATGGGCAAAACAATCAGGCCAACTCGAGCACTCACCAAAGTCCCTTCGAAGGAAAGTTTGGAGAGGATGTTGGTAGAAGTAGGATGAAATCTAGAACATGTAAGGAAAAGATGTATCCAGATGAAATACCACAGACTTGGTATGAGCCTGTAAAACCTACAGAACCTGTCCTAGAAATTCCAAAGCAACCTCATGGTGTTACCATAGGGGTTCAACGGAACACTAGAGAAAGACAGAGCATGAATCCTCTCTTCGAACCCACATTTGGGGAATGGGAGGATGATTCAGAACCAGAATTGGTTCATAAGTCTGAGAGAATGGGTGAAAACCCACAACACCCTCGGAAAAACGTCCCACCCACCAAGAATCCTCTCACGACAGCTTATGAGAGCCATAGGTCTGTTCGAACTAATGAAGCATTTGATAAAATGCAACATCCATCATATGGGAGGATTCCTAGGGAGAAACCAGGGGAATTAAATACGACAAGGGGAGTTTATGAGGACGGTCTCGTAGGACCAGAGCCTCCTGTTGAAAATCAGGAACAAAACTTCCTCATAGGCAATCTAATACTAAGAGACCAAGTCATGGGTCTCATACAAGAGGTTTGTGGACCTCAAACTCGGGGGGTACAACCTCAAATTTATAGAAAACCATATCTAGAATGGGTAGACACGACTTTCCAAATCCCTAGAGAGTTTAAAATCCCAGATTTTACCTTGTTCTACGGGGATGGGAGACAGTCCTCTATAGAGCACATAGCAAGATTTTCTGCCCAGTGTAAGAATTTGGCTCAAAATGGCTTCATGAAGTTGAAACTATTCCCAAATTCTTTGTCTGCGCCAGCTTTTGCATGGTATACTAACTTGCCACTAGAATCAATAACTGATTGGTTTCAGATGGAAGAGGCATTCCATGCACAGTTCTTTAATGCTGAGCCTGAAGTCTCTATGGCAGACTTAGCAAGGCTGAAGCAGAAACTAGATGAGAAAGTAGCAGATTTCATATCTAGGTTCAAAAGAGCAAAAACCAAATGCAAACTTCGTCTGCCAGAGGCAGAATTCGTAAGATTAGCACAAGATGGTTTAGAAAGAGAGCTTCGAAAGAGGTTCGATTCTACAGAGTGTAGAGACTTTGCAGATCTAACCTATAAAGTGGCTAGATATGAATCACTGCTAGAAGAGGATATGGACAGACATAATTCCTCCTACCCTACGTATTATAGGGACCCCAATTACGAGATAGATGCTGCAGAAATTATAGAGCATGACCCTTGTGTTTGCGAGCCTTTGATTCAAAAGAATGTGTCTCAAGGACAGAAATTCAAACAGAAGGAGATTACTAAAGTATACTCTTTTGATATATCAAAAGCAGATGAGATTTTTGATTTCTTGTTAAGAAAGAAAATCATCAAGCTGCCTTCGAATGTGAAACTTCCCACAGCAGAAGAAAAGAATGGGAAGACTTATTGCAAATGGCATGACTCTTGGTCCCATTCAACTAAGTTTTGTAATGTTTTTCGTGACAGGATTCAAGAACAAATCAAGAAGGGAAGAATCAAATTTCCAGAAAAGACTATGGGAATTGACACAGTGCCTTTTCCAAAGGTAGAAGAAGTCAATACCAATGTGCCCTCCTCACTAGCTCGAACGTCAAGAAGTATTGGCAGGATAAGGAGGCACCTGTGAACATGAATACTGTTCAATATGGAAGGGGCAAGCCATATGCTGGTCATCCTCGAGGCATGGGAATGAGGCCAATTCCTTATAGACGAACCAATGATGGGTTGTCTTCACAGAGGTTCTCAGGTAATAATCATTTGCCCATGTTGGAAGCCTCATTTTTGGAGTGCCTGTGTGTAGGTTGCAGGGCCAATTATCTGGTTTTTAAGGATTTGGATAGAAAGGGCGTGAGTTTTTTCCCTAAAGAGATGGGAATGAAGAGATTGGCTCCAGTGCAAGCAAGGCTAAGTGACAGTAAGCCTTGGTTGGCATCAAAGAGGGATGTGCCCACTAGCCCTGTCCCAGCCATCCACAGAAGGGAGTTGCCGCCTTCGAAGAAAGCCAACATTGGTCAGACGACCGAGGCACCAGGAGAGGCCAAACAAGAGGAATTCACTTTGGTGAAAGGGGTTCCTGATTGGTTTCTCAAGCAAGTCAAGCCAGATCTGTTCCAAGGATACAAAAGTTCCAACAGGAATGAGAACAGAACTTTCAAGCCACCAATCTCGAACTCAGGAAACTGGGTGTTAATCAGGGACCCTAAGTCCCAAATGCCGCAGATGGTTCCATTGCTTTCAAGAACTCAGAAGAGGAAGCTCCAGAGAAAATACACGCTTTTCCAATCAGGAGAATCCTCAACGGGGGAAGAATCAGGCAGGGGAGCAAGGCCTAATCCACGGTTTGACAGGGTTAAGAGGGACCCAGAAGAGTTTCGGGCCCAGTATCATGAGAGGGAGACTTTGAAGAAAGTAGCCTCTGCCATGCTCGAAGAAGATCTTGATCCACCTTCTCCCAATTCATTGGCTAGTTACCAGTCCGGGTTACTCGAAGCCATGTTGGTAGAACAAGAAGGGATCGAAGGGAGCTCCTCACCCATGGAGCTATCAACACAAGAGGTTGAGAGCAAGGAAGCTAAGGAAACTGAGGCACTTAAACCGGCCAAAGAAAGGGCAACAATCCAATTTGGGGGACAGCCAGAAGTGCAGGTGAATATGGTGTATCCATGCTCTATGGATTTCTTCAAAAATGGCCAGACAGTGAAGGGTCAAGGTGACGCTTGGTCGAACTTGGGCAAGCCAGTCGATTTCGAAGAAACACTGAGTGATGAAGAGTTGAACATCATATGCAACAACTGCGACTTGGAAGAAGTGGCTCAGATCGAGATGGACGAGAACCTGGTATGTGAAATTGAGCAGAGTCAAGAGAGTTTGGAGGTGAGCTCAAAAGAAAGTGCTTGTTTTGTCCCGGAGTCTATGTCCGACGTCGAATACCCCTTGGTAATAGATTTAAATTATGTGGAAATTTCATATCCATTTAAATTACCTACTAATGCAATGAGACAACATTTGCGTCCATTATATATTACTGCATATTTCGATGGAGTCCTACTTAACAGAATCCTAGTGGATAATGGAGCTGCAGTGAATATTTTGCCTTTCCAAACCTTGAAAAAGCTAGGAAAAGGAAAAGCGAAATTGATTCCAACTAGCACATCTATTGCAGGATTTACTGGGGAAAGTCAACATGCCAGGGGAATCATCTCCATTAGATTGGCAGTAGGAGGCATAGAGACTGATACTGCTTTCTTTGTAGTTGACACATATGCTAAATATAATGCGTTATTGGGAAGAGATTGGATTCATGTTAATGGATGTATCCCTTCTTCCATGCATCTGGAATTAATGATTGTTAAGTATGACAAAGGCAAAGAAGTGGGTGTTGAAGGAGTCAAAGCAGATCTACATCCATTTAGTGCCACAGCGAATTTTGCTGAAGCTGAAATGTACAAATCAGATGTAGTTCCTTTGAGTGAATTACTGCAAGCAGCCACTTACCCAACCAATGAGATGGAACTGGGAGAATTGGCAGAGCTGAAATCGAAGCTGAAGCAAACTGTTGATTATGAATCAGACACCCCAAAAGATGATGCTGCTTGGATGTAAGTCCAAGGAAGAGGCAGAAGAAGAGGCCAACTCTTTGGCCTTGGTGAGGTATGTTGCTTTGGGGATCGAGCAGAAGATTCAGGAAGACAATGTATGGGAAGATGTTATGCGGGATGATAAGCCTCATGAGGAGGAAATCCAGATTGCTTCTCCAGAGCAGGTTGAAGCTCAAGACCTTCTGGAGGAAGTAAAATTGGGGGATGGCCAAAACCCCAATCCCGTGTTCATTAATAAACAGCTTGAACCAGAGGTGAAAGCTGGGTTAATAGCACTATTGAAAGCAAATAAAGATTGCTTTGCATGGAGTTACAAGGAACTGCCTGGATTGGACAGGGAATTGGTGGAGCACAGGTTGCCTATCAAGCCACAATTTAAACCTGTAAAGCAACCAACCAGGAAGATGAGTCCAGAAACTATTGCAGGTGTTAAAAAGGAGATGCAGAGGCTTCTAGATGCAGGTTTTATTAGAACAGCCAGGTATGTCGAATGGCTATCCAATGTGGTTCCGGTCCCTAAAAAGAATGGGACTATCAGGATCTGTGTTGACTTTCGAAATCTAAATACTGCAACTCCTAAAGATGAATACCCAATGCCTAATGTGGATACACTTGTGGACAGTTCGGCTGGACACAAGATATTGTCCATTTTGGATGGGCATTCAGGGTATAATCAAATTTGTATTGCAAAGGAAGATGTGCATAAAACAGCATTTGCCTACCCTGGTAATATTGGCATTTTTGAATGGGTCAAAATGCCATTTGGACTAAAAAATACTGGAGCCACTTACCAGAGGGCTATGAATGCCATTTTTCATAATTTGGTTGGAAGTTTTCTTGAGTGTTACATAGATGATATCATTGTGAAGTCAAATTCTGATTAGGATCATTTGGAACACTTAGAGAAGGCATTTCAACAAATGAAGCATTATCAGTTGAAATTGAATCCAGAAAAGTGCGCCTTTGGAGTGTCAGCTCGAAAATTTCTAGGGTATTTAGTCCACAACAAAGGAATACAAGTTGACAAGAACAAAGCGAAGGCTATTATTGAAGCCAAACCACATTCTACAAAGAAGGAGTTGCAAAGGTTTCTTGGTCAATTAAATTTCCTTCGAAGGTTTATATCTAACACTGCGGGGAAAACTAAAATCTTCTCTTCTTTGTTGAAATTGAAGGAAGGGGAAGAATTCAAGTGGTCCAGAGAGCATGATGAGGCTTTCGAAGCCATCAAGGGTTATCTAGCCAACCCTCCTGTTTTGGCACCTCCCATCAAAGGAAAGCCAGTGAAGTTGTACTTAGCTGCAACACACGACTCAATAGGAGTACTGTTGGCTCAAGACAATGAAGATGGCAAGGAAAGAGCAGTTTATTATCTTAGTAGGTTCCTAAACTCCTGTGAATGCAAGTATGCTGCAGTAGAGAAATTGTGTTTAGCTTTATTTTATGCTTCCAAGAAACTCAGGCATTATATGTTGCCTAGAGTAACTTATGTTATTTCTCAAACTGATGTAATTAAGCACATGCTTTCGAAGCCTGGGAAATGGATAGTGTCTTTGATTGAGTTTTGTCTTGAATATGTACCACAAAAATCAGTAAAAGGCCAGGCATTGGCCAATTTTTTAGCTGATCATCCAAACGAGCTTGAGACACCAAGGGCATTGGAAGCCACTGTGGTCGAGATCAAGCCATGAAAATTATGGTTCGATGGGTCAAGAACTGCTCAAATGGCTGGAGTAGGCATAGTTATGGAATCCCCCCAAGGGTTGAAGACCAAATATGGTTTTCGACTGAATGAGGGACAATGTTCTAATAATCAGGCAGAATATGAAGCGTTGATCATAGGATTAGAAATTTTACTTAACCTGAAAGTGAGTGTTGCTGAAGTTTTTGGAGATTCTCAGCTAGTGATAAATCAGCTAAATGGACAGTTTAAATGCACTAGTCCAGCGTTGATAATTTATTATCAACAGGCTAAGAGGTTGATGGATCAGTTCTATATGCTTACTTTAACTTATGTTCCTAGATTCTTTAATGAAGAAGCTGATGAAATAGCTCAAAGGGCATCTGGCTTCAGAGTTTTATCAGAAAATGAAAAGGAGTTTGGTCAATTAACTTTGAGAAAATCTCTGCCCATGCTGCAAAACAGAATAACTGGTTTCGAAGTGTTGGAAATTAATGTCCCTACTGGTCAAAATGTTGATTGAAGGCAAGCATTGGTTGAATATTTAACTAAACCAGACAGTGTTGCAGACAAGGCAACCAGATTGAAAGCAATAAACTACATAATGTACAACAATGAGCTATTCAAGAGAGGGATGGATGGCCTTCTTTTGAAATGCCTAAACAAGGTAAGTACCTTTAAGGTAATGGCTGAAGTACATGAAGGAATTTGTGGAGCACATCAAGCTGGCATAAAAATGAGATGGTTGATAAGGAGGTATGGTTATTATTGGCCTACCATCCTCAACAATTGTATAGATTATGCAAAAGGGTGTCAAGCCTGTCAAAGAACAGGTCCACTCAAGCGTTTGCCAGTTACAGATTTGCAATATGTGATAAAACCATGGCCTTTCAGGGGATGGGCCATGGACATGATTTGGATGATTTATCCTCCTTCATTGGAGAAGCATAAGTTTATCCTAGTGGCTACGGATTATTTTACAAAATTGGTGGAAGCACAAGTTTATCAGGAGGTAAAACAAACTCATGTCATTGATTTCATAAAAGGAATCATATACAGGTTTGGAAGCCCTCAAATGATAACAGTAGATAATGGTTCCATATTCGAAGGAAAGCTGGTAAAGAATTTTGCTAGTAACCATGGAATTTCATTAATATATACTAGCACTTATTATGTTCAGTCAAATGGTCAAGCAGAATCAACCAACAAGATCATCAAGAAGGAGATCCAGAGAATGGTGGATCAGAACCCAGAGGTTTGGCATGAGTTGTTACTTGACACTTTGTAGGCATATAGAAATACAAAGAGGACTAGCACGGGCACTACTCCATTTGCATTAACTTATGGACATGATGCTGTGTTGCCTATGGAGATTACTGTAAGATCTCAAAGAGTAGCATGTCAAAATAATTTGAATACAGGGTCTTATCATCAAGCCATGCACATGGAGTTAGAAGATATTGATGAAGCCAGAATAAAGGCTTTAAATCAAATCATGTTGCAAAAGGCAAGAGTAGCAAGGAGTTATAATAAGAGGATCGCCCTTCGAAGCTTCGATGAAGGAGATCTTGTATGGAAGGTTATTCTTCCTATCAGGGATAGGAAGATAAAAAGGGATGGATTAGGAAAATGGGCGCCAACATGGGAAGGGCCTTTTCAAACCCATAGAGTGTTGAGAGGAGGAGCCTATCATTTGAGAAATCTGGATGGTTATGTTCATCGAAGGAAAATTAATGGAAGGCATCTCAAGGCTTATATTCCGTCTATATGGGAGTCCTTTCATAGAAGGTAGCTTTCGAAGGATGTTTTGAGGTTTTCGATGGGATTTGGTTATTTCAAGCTAGACCAAAGCGAATCCCGGATTTGAAACATTGGTTATATAGCGGCATGATTTCAATTGGTTTTGACATTCAGAAGTTTTTTCTTTTGAAGTCCGTATATGATCATAGTTCGACCAATGTTGTTATGTTAGCGTTCGAAGCCATGAAAGCATTACCAACCAAATTTCCATTATGTTTAAAAAAAAAAAAAACAACAAAATAAAAGAAAACCCAAATGGGTTTGAAACAGACCCAAGTGGATCTGAGCAAAATAAACACAAACAGATCCAAGTAGATCTGAACAGAAAAAAAAACCTCCGGCTTAAAAAGCAAAAATGAAGATCATAGTTGATCCTCACAGTCCCAAAGGAGAATCTTTAAGAAGATCCTCCCTCCGGGGGACTTTTTGCTTCGTGAGCCGAAAGGACGGAGAGAGATCATCCCAGGTCCTAGCCAAGCAGAGACGTGAAGCTGTCTCCACGCACACCAGCTGGCTTCGAAGCTGTTCGACCTCGCTTCGAAGGGCCTGGAGCTCTATTTGGATCTCTCTCTTGAGCTCCTTAAGCATATTGGCCAGCTTAGCCATCTCAGCCGCAAGGTCGACAGAAAGAGTGGGTTGATCAGTATCCATGATTGGACATGTGGAGCGGGAGAGAGTAAAAGAGAGAATGCACCGTCCTGTTAACACATGGGTGTATTTATACTCAAACGAGTACAAAGAGTTCATTTCAGTGATTAAGGGCATTGATGAATGGAAATACGTAAGGCTCAGAAGACGAAGGGTCTGGGAGCGTTTGGACGGCATGCCTTCTGATAATTAATGGGTTGCAACTCACAAGGAGACGGCTGGAAAGCCTCGGGAAATAGATGAGTTGGATAAATTAATTTAGACCGCATGCGGTTGGTTTTCGAAGAGCCAGCGTGTTTCAGCGTTGTCAACATTGTTTATTATTTATTCGAGGGCTTCGAAGGAGAAGCCCAGTCAGGATAAAATAATGCAAAAGTGCTTGTAAGGAAATTTTTTTGTTTCTTTGATTTTCTTTATGCTTATTACGTCCACATTAGTATTTAGCATCAAAAGCAGAATGAAAACAGTAATAAAAGGCTAAACTACCAGTTCATTGGTCAAAGCCATTATTGAAAACATAAATAAGCATTTTTTCATTTCATCAACTCGGAAGGTTACAAGAGAGTACATCGAGAAACCTATCTAAAGATCCATTACATTTGTATAAAGGATTACATCGAGAAACCTATCTAAGGCCTAACAGTATCTCAAAGCTGGGTCTCTAGGGATCAAGGCTGAGTTTCTAGGGATAATCCAACTGAGATACAAAGATTTGGACCAAGCTTCATAGTGACTTGGTCCAATCTCCCTACCGGTTATTGGTAGGGAGCTAGAGCTCGTAGCACCATAGTAGGAAGCTCATAGCTCCATAGGTAGGTAGGTGGGCTTCGAAGACCATTTGTTGTTAGATTCTTTGGTCTTCGAAGCGACCGCTGGATACAGCCACATCATGGGAAATGATGTGGCTATACCCAGAGGCTTTAGGGTTTAGGGGAAATCTCATGGGTAATGATGTGGCTATGTTTGGAAGCTTTCCTTCAGAAACAGGGGAGGAGGCTTCATGATGGGTTTCTTTGGAGCCCTAGCTGGAAAGCGTAGTTTAGAAGTTGCTGAAAGAAGGGAAAGCGGAGAAAGAAGATACGTGTGAGTTTTCTTTTTCCTGAGTCCTCTATTTATATTAGTAAGCTTGGGAGTATTCATTTATGGCTCTTTAAGATACGGTAGGTGAAGCGTTGGCACAGTGATCTTTCTGAGTAAAGGAAAGTGGAGAACAGTGTTTGAGTTAATTATGGATGTACTTGTCCAAAAGAAATGAATAATCAATGAAAGAATAAAGTACAAACTGTGTAAAGTTACAGAAAAGGACTAGTTACATTACAAATGGTAGTTAGTAGTCCTCGAAGAGAACTAAAGTTAGCATCCAAAAGGGACGTATGAGCTGCTCTTCTCCTCTGTTCCTCTCGAAGGGAAGGAATAAGCCGTGGGAGCATCGACTCATCCCTTAGTGCTTCACCCTCAAGCTCTGGGAAGCCCCTAGAAACTTCAGCTCTCTCTTCCCTGACTTTCTCCATTTCTTCTCGTAACCGCTGCATTTTCTTGTCAAGCTCTGAAAGCTTATCTTTTCGAGCTTGATATAGCGATAGGCGAGAAGCGGTCTCGAGCGCTTGGGCTTCCAATTTGTTAGCCTTTTCAATGGTTGAGCCAATGCTCTCGGACAAGAAGTGGTTATGGGTAATCAATTCACTAAATTGTTTGAGTTTCTCTTGGAGAGTGGAATTGATTAACAAGGGAAGTCCCTGGGAGAGAAGTAAAGCTTGATGGCACACCTCG
>BPLS01010756.1:0-16522 GCA_019656275.1 Rhododendron kiyosumense | reverse complement strand
GCTACACCAAAAAGGGTGTAGCGCTACCTAACCCTTTAGCTGTTTGAGATCACGTTGACCGTTGCTGGCGCGTTGACTCCTTAATGTCAAAGGTAGCGCTACACCAAAAATGGTGTAGCGCTCGAGAGGGCTCTGTTCACTTCGATTAAGAGCTGTGCCATTTTTGAGCGCTATACCTCATCTTCTGTAGCGCGCACTAAGGTTCTGTTCACCTTCTCACGAATTTGTGTCCAACACTTAGTCTCCACGGCCCTCCTTGCTCTCAAGCTCCATCTCGGCTTTTCAGGACACCTCTCAAAAATGCCAAAACATCTAGATTCCTGCAAATTAAGCACAAACACAAAATCCAACCACGTGCACGCATTAAATGAAAAATGAGAATTAAATGCACGTCTAACGCGCTAATTTCCCTACTTAGGCGCTAAAATTCATGAATTCCGCGCGCCTATCACATATCATCCACATAAAGAAGCAAGAAAATATAGGAACCATCATTAAGACTCTTAACATAAACACAACAATCATACTCACAGCGTGTGTACCCGATCCGTATCATGAAAGAGTCAAACCTCTTGTACCATTGTCTTGGAGACTGTTTCAGCCTATAAAGTGACTTCTTCAACTTACAAACAAGATGCTCGGTCTCTGGCTGCATAAACCCATGAGGCTGCTCCATGTATATGACTTCCTCCAAATCACCATGGAGGAAAGCCGTTTTCACATCCATCTGCTCTAACTCCAGATCATAGCTAGCCACCAATGCCAAGATAATTCTGATTGACGTATGCCTCACCACTGGAGAAAAGACCTTATCAAAATCAATCCCCTTCCTCTATGAATACCCCTTTGCCACTAACCGAGCCTTGAACTTTTCCCTCTCCTTTTCTGTTGCTGCCTCTTTCCGTTTGTATACCCACTTACAACCCACTGATTTCTTTCCCTTGGGCAGTTCTTTTAACTCCCAAGTCTTATTCTTATGCAAAGACTCCATTTCCTCTACCATGGCTTCCATCCATTTGTCCCTTTCAAAACTCGTGATAGGATCCTGAAAAGTATATGGATCCACACTAGTAGTAGTCAATGCATAAGAAACCAAGTCCTCAAACCCATACCTCACCGGTGGCTTGATTGTGCGCTTGGTTCTCCCAGCGGCCAAGTTTTGCTGCTGCTCCTGCTGCTGCTGTTGATCAAGATGTTCATCTGGCTCTGTATCACCTCTATCAAAACCTTCCAGCTCAATCTGTATGTCCTGCTGTCTGCTGCTCACTTCCTTCGACTCAGGTTTTTGAACCTTTTGATGTGCCTTGACCATAGAGTCCTCATTAAATACCACATCCCTACTGATCACCACCTTTTTTGTCTCTGGATCCCAAAGCTTGTACCCTTTGACCTCTTTCTCATAACCAAGAAAGATACACTGTCTAGACTTCGCATCAAGCTTTGACCTCTTATCACTGGGAATATGAATATAGGACGGACACCCAAATATTCTCAATCCTGAGTAGTCAACCTCTTTCTCTATCCACATCTCCTCAGCTACCTTCCCATCCAAAGCAGCACTCGGTGACCTGTTTATGACAAAGCATGCCATACTCACTGCTTCTGCCCAAAAAACCTTCAGAAGTCCCGCATTCAATCTCAAACACCTTGCCCTTTCTGCAATGGTTCTGTTCATCATTTCTGGCACCCCATTCTCCTGAGGTGTCTTTCGAACTGTAAAGTGTCGCTGAATTCCCTGTTCCTCACAAAACTTCAGAAAAGGCCCATTCTTGAATTCCTTCCCATTATCTGTCCTGAGGCACTTAATCTTTTTCCCTGTTTGGTTTTCCACTTCAGCTTTCCACACTCTGAACTTAGCAAAGACTTTAGACTTGTGTTTCATGAAGTACACCCAAACTTTTCTCGAAAAATCATCGATAAAGGACAAGAAATACAGAGATCCTCCTTTCGAAGCTACCCTCACTGGCCCCCAGACATCTGAATGAACGTAGTCAAGAACTCCCTTCATTCTGTGAGTTGCATTCCTAAACTGCACCTTACACTGTTTCCCCAGAACACAAAACTTGCAAAAATCCAATTTACAAGATTTAACCCCTTTCAGCAGATCCCTCTTATGCAGTCTAACATCCCACGCTTTCCCATATGTCCCAACCGCATATGCCAAAGCATGATATCATCAGTATTATCTGTTGTAGTGACAGCAGCTCCACCTACAACTGTACTCCCTTCCAACCTGTAGATATTTCCAGGAACCTTGGAACCTTTCATAATTACCATGGCACCCTTCGTTACCCTCATAACTCCACCTTCTGTTTTATAACCACAACCGTTAGAGTCTAAGGTTCCCAACGAAATTAAATTCTTTCTCAAATCTGGAACATGTCTAACATCTCCTAAAGTTCTCACAACACCATCAAACATTCTGATCTTTATTGTGCCTATTCCTATGACTTTATACGATGCATCGTTACCCATAAGAACATTACCACAATTCACTGACCTGTAGGTGTTGAACCAATCCTTATTAGGAGATACGTGAAACGAACATGCTGAATCCAGAATCAATGAATCTGCCAAGTCATTCTGACCGGCTGAGACCGAAAGCATATCACCATCATCTGACTCTTGCTCCACAACGTTTGCAGAAGTTGATGATCCATCTTTCCTCTCCCCTGCCTTTCCCTTCTTCTTCCAGTCAGTTCCCTTTCCCCTCTGTGGACAGTCTTTCTTCATATGCCCCGGTTCATGACACCTGTAACACTTGAACTCAAACGTGCCCTCGGACCTGTTCTTTGACTGAGACCTCCCGTGCCCCGAAACTGATTTACCCATCTCCTTCTTCCTGCCTCGATCCCCGTACCCCTTAACCACCAGACCTTCACCTTGCAGCGATTCTATTTGTTGCTTGCGTTGATTATACGCCAGAAGGGCTGCAGTGACTTCCTCCAGTTCTAGGGTTTCTTTCCCCCAGAGTAAGGTTGTAACTAGGGTTTCGAGAGAAATCGGTAGTGAACACAGTAACATCAGCGCTTGGTCTTCCTCCTCAAATTTTACGTCAATCCGTTGCAGGTCGCTCACAACTTGATTGAACGTGTTGATATGCTGAATCAAATCAGCCCCCTCGGCCATCTTCAACCCAAACAGTTTCTGCTTTAGAAACAGTTTGTTCGTCAACGATTTTGACATATACCTGCTCTCCAGTTTAGTCTAAACCCCAGCCGGCGATTCATCACCCAACACATGATACATGACTTCGTCTGCAAGACACAGACGAATCGTACTCACTGCCTTCATCTGGAGTTCTTCCCAATCGTCGTTCGACATGGCTTCTGGCTTCGCCTTCAACCCCTTGTACAAACCCTGCTGCACCAACAGATCCTTTACCCGCTGTTGCCACAATCCGAAATTCGAAGTTCCATCGAACTTCATCACATCGAACTTTGAAACAGACGAACTCGATGACATCATTCTTCTGTGTGATCTTAAAAACAGCCTGAAGCTCTGATACCACTTGTTAGGATCGACACACACGCACACGATTTACGAGTATAAACAGTAAAGAATAAACACAGAGATATACGTGGTTCCCCAAAACCGAGTACGTCCACGGGAGCGAGAGCGGCTGCTGTTCTTTATTATCACAGTAACGAATTAGGGTTTACAACATAGAGTATTTATACCGACTCTATTCTAACCCTAATTTGGTATTTGGTCTGTATCCAAAAAATACCCCTGTACGTACCATACCGTACCGCGTTGCCCTCCGGACCCCCCAATTACGGATCCATGAGCCACAATTCTAACAACCCACACAATATAGAAGGTGATAGGTTTATAATTGTAATTGGTCTAGTGTAATCACTAATCAAGCATGTTAATTACAGGGTGCATGGGATATTCACAAGTTTTTTCCGTAAACCAAGGATTAAGACAATAAACCTACAATTAATGGAATGCGTCTACCGATTCACATTGATGCTTTGTTGATTAATTACTATTTATTTCTGTAGCAAAGATCATAATACGTAGGTGCCGTTCTACTTTTTTTTTAAGAGAAATGCTAAGTGCAAAGAAAATAGGCAAAGAAAAGACCCTTAAAGTGTACGTGAATAGGCAGTGAATCTGGGTCGTTCACGTACACTTTAAGGGTATTTTCTTTGCCTATTTTTTTTGTCCCTAGCACTCCTCTTTTTTTAAACCTTCTTTTTAAAAAAGAAAGTAATTTCAAACTCAAATATAATGAAAATAAAAAATAATTTTTTAATTTGTTTTGCACCGTTTAAAAGATCTTATTGAAATCTATCAAACAAAATCTATATTGATAGAAAAATTATTTACGTAAACACATAATTTTTTAGTTTAAAATTATATTCCTTTTCTAAAAGTTCGTTTTTTTACAATCCAGAACGCCCCCTGTCGATTATTGATAAACATTGACTTCTACTTTCTTGGGTGTTTGATTGAAATTTGACTTTTTGATTGAAACTTGATGTCTAGTTGGGGCATCATCCCAATTATTATTTGAAATTATGATCAAGTAATTATGAGCCAAACCTATGTGGGTCCCGTGGGGGCGTGTCTCCGGATTTATTTTGAAAAATGATGTTAATAATTCTATATTTTAATTTACTATACCAAAAAGTTTATGACAATGTTTCACTAAAATTACTTTTAAATTTTCTTTATTCTGATGTTTGTCAATCTATTTTTTAGAGTGCTAATTTTTTTTTTTTCTCGGCAAACGAAACATTTTATATAGCTTGAAAGGGTACATCGAGAAAGAGCATTTTTGCATAAAGAGCTTAGATACTCCAGAAAAAGAAAACATCCAACAGATAGTTGGATAAACACCTTAGACTACATTACAATTTTAATTTCCGGATTCCGTCTAGAAAAACCTTAAAATCCTCCACAGAATAGACTTTAATGTTAAATTTCGCCTTCATCCACATAGGTATCCTAGTTTTGACCAAATCCTCCACCTCCCATGGTTGTTTAGAGGAGTTGTTGAAGACAAGGTCGTTTCGTACCAACCAGATGGACCATAATGTAGCATAAAAACAGGACTCCCAAATGTGTTTTTCTAGGTTGTGGTACCCATTATCAAACCACCAACTTGTCAAAATCGAAACAGAAGCTAGGCATGCCCACTTGACCTTCCACCAGTCCAAAATCATAGACCACACAGTTCAAGAAAAATGGCAATGGATGAACAGATGATGATGGGTTTCCAAATGCAGCAGACAAAGAGGACACAAAGCGGATTGGATCTCACCAATAACGTTCCTACTCAAGAGAAGTGACCTGGTTGCCACATTCTCCTTGACAGCCATCCACTTTTGGTGAGCACAAATTTTTCCATAGAGAACCCAGCAAAACATTACCAAAACAAAATTTGGTTTTGGCGACGCACAATAGTATGTCGGCAAAGGCTTATTTGCATCGGCAAAGGGTTTTGGCGACGCAAGTCCTTGTGTCGGTATGCTATCGCCGTTGCTATGTCGGTAATACTACTTGCCGACGCAAACACCTCTGTCGCCAAAAAATAATAGATTTGGCGACGCGCTTTGTGTCGGCGAAAGCATGGTTAATGTGGCAAACGTATTACACCTTTGCCGATGTGTTTTGCGTCGCCAAAAGGTAGCCTATTGGCGACACCAATTGTTGCGTTGCCGAAAGGTTAATTGATGAAAAATACATTCATTATATGTTTGGAATATCTAATGCATTATAATGAAAAATACATTCATTATATTGCCGAAAGGTTTCGAACCCAAGACATTCAACTACACAAGCCTTTACACACAAGGCTCTGTCCAACTGAATTAGACACACTTTTCATTATATGTTTGGAATATCTAATACATATAGGATATATTTAACATTAAAATAACAATTAAAGTTGAATCAAACATGATTTTGAACCTTTAAACTAGGGGTGTGCACAGGTCGGGTATGGACCGAGACCCGACCCGACTACGTCGGGTACGAAAAATACAAGCCCGCAACTGAACTGACTGATGCTATAGACTCGTCTGCGAGCCCGCTTTTTTTCGTCGGGTCGGGTTGGTCGGGTTTAAGTGGATCGGATTGGATCGGGTCCGACCCCAGCGGATAAAAAATGCAGAAACCCAAAAATCCGAACTGAAACTCATTTTTTTAACAAAGCCCAACCCGTACCCTACCGAAAACTATGTTCGGAGCCACCCGAGACCCTTCGGGTAGGGTTGGTCGGGTTGCGGGTTTTTTGAACACCCCTACTTTAAACATTAAAATTAGCAATTTTGATAAACATGAAAAATTGTAGCCCTTTATGTTATTGTTCGAACCCAATTTGAATTACCCCAAATCAGAGTTAATTTATTTAGTATTTCGGGCATAACTTTTAACTCATAATTGTGATTGAACTAATTCAAATTGGGTTTGAACAATAACACAAAGGGTTAACTTTCATGCTTATCAAAATTCAAATAGGGTGAAACAATTTAAGTATTTTGGACCGAAAAAAAAGACGGGTCTTCTCGAAACGACGTCATTTTACATTATTATATTTTAATAATTTTCTTTTTGAGATTGTTAATTTCTTCTACTCTCCGTCCCAATTAAAATGTCTACTACTTATTTTCGTTCATTTTCAAACCCAAAAAAAAATAATTTGATATATTATTTTTTTATTTTTTCACACCATATTAAAGTGAAAATGCACAAAAATTCGTAGGGGACATTTGAATTGGGATGAAAGGAGTAGAAACTTATATATTTATGTATTAATTTTACGGGTTTACTAGATTTTTTTTAATTTCTTATCATTACATACTTTATCAGACGTAAAATATTATTCTAATAAAAAATCTATATCCCGATGAAGGAGATTTCAAAATCGAATAGACCCAAAAATTTATAAGAATGATTAGCACAAGACCTTTGTTCAGAAATAAATAAATTTAATGTGTACCTTTTAAATGTAGTGGTCTGCTTTTTTTTTAAATGATCGATCTAAACTTTTAGAATTTAATGTCTTATCAATTATATCATTCTCACCAAAATTGATGATAATCAGATGTCAGCAATCATATGATCATAACACATTCGGTGGTTCCTGAGGCATATATTAAAGTCCTACAGTGTACAACTTGAGAGTCACTTGAACTATTTTTTTAAAATTGGAATTGTCCATCTTATAAATAAGAAAGATTAAACCATTTCTGCTAAGAATGGAGTAAATCCCTATCATTACATATTTGATTGGACATAAAATTTCATTCTTATAATAAATTTGCGTTCCGATGAAGGGGCTTTCAAAATCCGATAGACCTAAAAATTTACGGGAATGATTAAAACACTAACCACAACAAAATGAACAGTATTGATCGTCGTGATTATGCTGCAGTCATCTGGCTATTGTACATTATACTATAGCATAAGACATTGGTTTAGAAACAAGTAAATTGAATGTATAGATTCTAATGGCATGTAGTTGCTGGCTCATTTTTTTGAATGGTCAATCTAAACCGTTAGGATTTAACGTCTTATCAATTATATCATTCTCGCCAAAACCGGTGATAATTTGATCTCAGCAACTACATGATCATAACACATTCGATAGTTCCAGAGACATTAAAATCCTATAGTGCACAACTAGAGGGCAACTTGAGCTATTTTTTTAAATTAGAACCGTCTATCTTTTACATAAGAGGGACTAAATCATTCCTGCCAAAAATAAAGTAAATATCTTATTGTTACATATATATTTGATCGAATGTAATATATCATTCTAATAATGAATTTTCGTACAGACGAAAAACTTTGTACCCAACGGCGACACGCTTCACGTCGCCAATTGCTTGTTAATGTAAATTTGCCTTTTGGCAACGCGATTTGTGTCGCCGAATGTAAAGACTGTTGGCAACATCAAGTGTGTTGCCAATACATACCCAACGGCGACGCATCTCACGTCGCCGAATGTAAAGACTTTTGGGAACATCAAAATGTGTCACCAATACATATCCAACAGCGACGCATTTTTGTTGTGTCGCCAATCCTTGTCACTAAATGTGAAAATTATTGGCGACATAAAAGTTTGTCGCCAATACATACCCAACGGCAACGTATTTTTGTGCGTGTCGCCAAAAGTCAGATTTGTTGTAGTATAGGATGAGATAGTTGTTCCCATTTCCCATACGCGGATTTAACGCTAAAGTTACCATCTGCCGCCCATTTCCATTGTAAATAGTCAGGTCTTGTTGGATTTAGAGACACCCCTTGAATTCTCTGTATTAAATTGTCCAGCTTTTGCCGTTCTCGCCCAAACGCTCTTCTTCTGAAGAGCAACTCCCAAGAGCCCCCGCCTGCCTTACTCCTCATATTACTAATCAATTCCCTCTTTTGATCTGATAGAAGGAACACTCTTGGATAGACTTCTTTCAACGGAATCTCTCCCATCCAGGAGTGTTCTCAAAACAAAGTTGCAGTACCAGAATTAACTTTGATACTAAAACTCTCCCTCATGGAATATTCCAAATGAGAAGATGAATCCTCCCGTGAGCATATATTTGTCCAGATTTTTGACGTAGAACCTGAACCGGAAGAGTATGGGAGCCAGCATTTTGTGTCAAGTCCGTACTTCCCTCTGATGACTCTCGCCCATAGAGAATCTTTGTTATTGCTGAAACTCCACCACCACTTGGCCAAGAGTGCTAGGTTTTGTTGAAGCATCCTCTTCACCCCCAAACCCCTGTTGTCTTTGTTCCTTGCTATCTCATCTCATTTAACGAGGTGTATCTTCTTTTTGTTAGCTGAATCACCCCCAAAAAAATTTCTTTGTAGTTTCTCCAGTTTCCTAGCTACTGCAATTGGCATTTTAAATAGCGACATAAAGTAAATAGGCATGTTTCCCATGTTGGAGTTAATAAGGGTTAGCTTTCTGCCCGACGAGATACAACGGCTTCTCCAAACACTCAAGAGCTTTTCAGTCCGTTCGATAACTGGATCCCAGGTCTTAATCCTACCAGGGTTTGCACCTATCGGCAATCTGAGGTACTTGATAGGGAGAAGTTCCACTTTGCAACCCATTATTAATTTTGGCCAGCAGTTCCACATCTTTTTGAGGGACATTCACTCCACTAAGAGAACTCTTTGAGAAGTTGATTTTGAGACCTGACATCAGTTGAAAGCACCTTAGGATTCTTTTGATGTTTGCCATCTCTTTCGGATCATTGTTGCCAAAGAGAATGGTATCATCTGCAAATTGTAGGTGTGATATAGAGACCTTGCGCCCCAATTAGTACCTTTGATGATATTGCTTTCCTTAGCTCTTTCAAGCATTAAGTTGAGAGCTTCCGCTGCTATATTAAAGAGAAAGGGTGATAAGGGGTCGCCTTGCCTGAGTCCCCTTTGCATATGAAACTCCTTAGAAGTTGAGCCGTTGATCAGAATGGACATAGACCTAGAAGATACACACTCCAAAATCCATCCACACCACCTATCTCCAAATCCAAACCTAGCTAGCATATCAATCAAAAATTTCCAATTTACGCAGTCGTCGCCCTTTGGAAGTCAAGTTTTAGGATAAGACCTCCATGTACACTGTGTTTCCAACTGTGGATAGCCTCGTTGGCTATAAGAACACCATCCAGAATTTGCTTCCCACCCACAAATGCAGCTTGGGCTTCCCCAATAATAAATGGCATGTGCACTTTGATTCTATTTGCCAACACTTTAGAGAGGATCTTGTAGACCCATCCCACCATGCAATAGGCCTATAACGATTGAAAGACACAGGACAAGCTACCTTAGGGATCAAAGCGACAAAGGTGGAGTTGATACCTTTTGTTAGCTTCCCGTTGGCGTGGAACTCCGAGAAGAATTGAATGATCGTCTCTTTCATAAAAACCCAACCTTTCTTAACAAAAGAAAAATTGAAGCTGTCGGGGCTAGGAGCTCTAAGGTTGCTACACCTTTCATTGCTGCTAGAATTTCCTTCTCCTCAGAACGGTTCTCAAGTTGTAAAGCTATCTCCATGCTTAGTTTCCTGGGAACAAACCTTCCAACTGAGGTCTAGTCTTCCTTTCCTTAGAAAAATTGTTTTGAAATTTTTTTTGAGCAACTTCTCTTATTTGTTCTGGCTCGACTACCGTCACTCCAGCAACCTTAACAGATCCCACCAAATTCCTTTTGAATTTGTTGTTTGCCATAATTTGAAAAAATCTGGTGTTTCTATCGCCCAACCGAAGCCACTTAACTCTAGATTTTTGTTTCCAGAGGGACTCCAATAACTTTGAGAGTCTCCAGAATTCTGACTTTGCTTGGCATCTCAGCGCTTTTTCCTCTTCATTCAGTGGCCCATTTTCAGCTAGGATATCAAAATGATGAAGTTTGACTTTGGTGTCTTGAAGAGCAATATTGATATCCCCAAATTACTCTTTATTCCACACCCTCAATCTTTCTTTAATGGCTTTCAGCTTCTGTACAATGAAAAAACTAGCCCACCCATTCACTTCAGACTCCTCCTAAGTTTGTTTCGCTAGCTTCATATAGTTGGGATCATCCAACCAAATATCCTGATATATGAAAGGTTTAGGCCCCCAATCCCTATTATCATCAAGTAGCATAATAGGGCAGTGGTTTGAAATTGGCCTTGGAAGTCCCCATTGAAGGACCTTAAACCTGTCAAGAAAAAGTTAAGACAACAGAAATCTATTGAAACGACTGTGAATTGCATGGTTTTGATAGTTTGACCATGTGAACTTCCTGCCCATCAAAGGAAAGTCCAAAAGTTCCATGGAATTATAAAAATCCCTGAAATCCCTGATACCTCTCACCACCCTCAACCACCCCACTCTTTCATTGACCTCCATAATTTCATTGAAATCACCCCCTATACACCACGGAACCTGGGAGCTCGCTTTAAGCACCAGCAAAACCTCCCAAAGTTCACTACGAGAAACCACTAAGTTAGGAACATAGATATTAACCAACGTACAGGGGAAATCATCGATTAACCCTTGTAGCAAAATGAAAGATCTATGCACAACCACCATAGAAGCTTTAAAAAAGGCATCATTCCAAACAGAAATCAGGCCTCCTGACGCTCCTATGGAATTAGAACATGCATACTCAAAATTGTTTGCCCCCCACAAACGTTGCACCACTATACGGTCTATAGACTCCAACTTAGTTTCCTGAATAAACAGCATATCTGGTTTTCATTTCTTAATTCAATTAGATAGGAATCTCTTTTTAATCCTACTCCCCATGCCTCTTATGTTCCAAGATATGATCAGCATTAAAACATCTACTGGCCAAATAATAATCTCCACAAATTAGTTACAGAAGTAGCTAATTACCTGCCTCCCTCTCTCGAAGAAGAGAGGCCTCCTTTAGTTTCACGAATAATTATCTTTTTCAGGATCTGATCATCATCTGGACGAAAGTTGACATGCAATTGAGATCCAATGGCCATTGTGGCCCTTACCTCGTTGACGATATGCTGTGAATTATGAACGGAAAGAGCAGGAGAGGTTGACTCCGTTTCGATCTCTTCCAAATCCCTTGAGCTCTCCTCATAAATTTGGATAAGGTTCGATAACTGTCTCCGTCTTCTCCTTCGGCAACCTGCATCGTTGAGGTCGACCATGAGGTTTATGCTCGGAACAATTTGGGGAGAACATGCCACCATTTGGTTTGAGTCCTCTGGGGATGATGCCTCTGACAAAGATGACTCCACCACCCTAGAGTGCTAATTTTTACACAACTATTTTGAACACACACTCCTTTTTGTTAATTACGTTAAGATTACATATATAGTCATGCACCAACATGTCATTTTACCGGCAAAAAATGTATCATTTAAGAAGGCATGGGTTATGTTTGCCCCCACTAACGCATATTTTTAAATATATCTCCGATTTAACAATAGCTAAGCCATACGAGTAACCTCAAAGCGTGAATGTACGTGTAATAAAAAAATCTAAACATTTAGCCACCCCTTTGGTTTGGATTTGTTACTTGAATTTGGGAGTACTCAAATCCAAGTAAAACTCTTAATGTGTAATGTAAGGAAGGTCCCCAAGGCTGTCTTTAATGTTTTGCTTAAACTATATATCTTGTATAGCTTTCACTGTTTCATTTCCTTTTGAGCATTTCGATCGCTAGATTCTCTCTCTTGCCTCAGCTTTTCTAATGAGTCCTTCTCATTGGTTTGGTTTGGGGCTTTTGTTCGATATATCATTTGTCGAGATCTAATAAATAAACTTTCTTGCCGATCAAAAATTAAAAAAGAAAATTAAGAAAAAGAAGTTTTCTTCAAATTGAATCAAAACCTAATCTCTCCAATGGTACGCTCAAGATTTAGTCTCGGTAATTTCGGATATATGTGTAATGAAAGACTACAGATACCCAATGGATTACTCGGGACAAATATGCTACATGTACATAAACATTAATTGACTACTACTATCTCTTGTATGTGATTAAAATTGGCTTCTTTTTTCTTAACAAGGGTGTCTAGGGCTTCAACTAATCTTTGGAATCAGATAGTTTCTCCAAGAGCTTAACCCTTACGAAGTTAGGAGTAGTCTCAAAGGGGGATTGAGAAATAGAAAATTTAACCACTGCGCCACCCCTTAAATTTTTTGAATATGTGACCTTATTTTTAATGTAAGATAATACTGAGGTCCTCTCCTTCAATTCTCTCTCTAGACTAAGGGTTTCTCTGTTGCTGCCGCCGCCGCCGGGGGGAGGCGCCCATCCCTCCTCCCTCCTCCCCCGGGCTCCTCTTTCCTCTCCCTCCCGCAATCCCTCTCTCCTCTCCTCTCTCCTTCCAGTACCGTTTCCTTTCATTTCCCCTCGCCTGCGTTTTCTTGGGCCGCCGCCCTCCACTGTGTGGCGGGTGAGGCGGCTGCCGTCGCCTCCTACCGGTGGTCTCCTTGGCTTCCTCCGGATGTTTTGCGACGTTGGGCGGCTTGAGATCGGTGGGCGATTGGTGGTGGGTCTGGCGGATGTTGTTCTGGCGGAGTGTGTGGGCGGAGTGAGCTGTGGTGTGGGGGTTTGGAGTAAGTAGGCTGTTTTTCTAATGTTTTGTTTTGCAGGTGCTTTTTATTTCAAAATGATCGGTGAAGATGGGGCTTTGGCCGGTGAAGGTTTCAATCCGGTGGTGGTGGGGTGGTTGCGACCCCATGGCTGGGGGTTTTGGGTCGTTTCCAGATTACCTTGTATGGAAAGGCCCATAGATTTATATATGCATGGGGTCACAGTTTGGCATTTGGGCTGGCAAGGGAGATTTTTTGAAAATGATCCAAATCCTAATCTCGATTCAAACTCCTCCTGCTCTCCCAAAACTGGTCTAATCACCATTTACTATAATAGTTGCAGTTGTTATCAGTTCCATACAAAAGATTAATTTCCCCGAGTGCTTGAAAATGCTTGTTGTCAGTTTCATTCCGAATATTATTTTACCTTCATCTGTCGACATATATAGATACTAGTGTTAACCCGTACCTACGGCACTACGCATTCCAATTGGATAGGGATGGCAGTTGTGTGATTTAAGTGAAAACCATGGGCACTTAATCGGGAAATGGGAGGATGCACTACAGCCTTTGGATCAAATGAATCTAAGCCGTTTCAACAACTTATCCCCACACCCTTTTGTTTTATAATAGAGATTGGTTTGATGTGAATCATGAGAAGTGTTTTGGCTTGGAATTGGACCTCTCAACATATCTCGTCCAAATGGCCTCCAGTGATAAAATTCGAGGACTTGACAATTGTCGAATCCATGTACACTGCACCAAGAGTTGATTCAAAAAGGAGCGCACGTGCCCCTATATTTTTATTGCTTACAGTAATATTGCCAAATATATGTGCAGTTCATCTTAATTATGACCTTAAAAAATTACGCTAGTGCCCAAAGTAAACGATGTCAATCGGCCTTTTGTTTTTCAATTAATTTATTTCCATTTTGCTTCTGTCTTATTTCTTCTTATAAGTATACATACTAATATTTATTTATGTGTAGCTTAGCCAAAGAAAATATAATTATTATTAGATGTAGTAATGGATGGCCAGGTAATTGAGGTTAGTCACATTACGATCCAAATTTCAGTGACAGTACATTATTATCATTGATACGCATTTAGATGTTATTGTTATTTAAAACACTCGTCTTCTTTATCGGTAAACATAAGAAGTGAAACCGAATACATATGTAAATGATTTCAAATACAACATCGGTTCATCTTCTGACCCACTATTTCTTATTGTGAAACCATAAATTCTTATCTAAAACCGAATACATATGTAAATGAATTCAAATACAACATTGGTTCACCTTATGACCCACTATTTCTTATTGTGAAACCATAAATCCTTATCTCAATAGACCCACTATTTCTTATTGTGAAACCATAAATCCTTATCTCAATAAACAATCAGAAGAAAAAGAAAAAAATCAACCACATACCAACCCCAGATTACATAGAACCCTCTAGGACTTTTCTGCAAGCTTTGACTTGATTGCATCAACCTCCTGATATGATATCTGGAAAGCCTTGCTCAACACACTATCTGACACTGCGGGTGTAGCGGCAAACAACGTAGTTGCAATGTCCTGGCGGCCAGGATACTGGCTGTTGAATGCAGCAATAGCGGCGGCCGGTCCTTTTCCGTTATTAATTTGGAAGTGAACCAAACCCCTAGGGAAAGTAAATATGTCACCCTGTTTGATGGTCTTGGAAACAAGCACATTGGCAGTGGTAATGAACCCAGCATCCAATTCTCCATAGAGAACGAACAACATCTCAGTGCCGCGTGGGTGCGTGTGTGGTTGGTTAAGGCCGCCGGGGGCAAAGTCGAGGCGGGCCATGGTGACACCTAGGGTGTTGAGGCCAGGAATTTGCATCACATCAGCAAAAGTCACGATTGAACCCAGCGTATTGTTGATGGGCTGTGGCATTGCTAGACCGGTAAAGAAGAAATCTGATGCACTAAAACTTGCTTTGCAGGCAAAACCATTCATCTTCACAGCTGTGAATCAGCAATAAGGTATAGTATTATTAGGTACTATTGTTATGTCAAAATGAGAAATGAGAGAGCAGAATAATTACACCAAAATGAAATACATTTATGAGGTTTGAAAAGGCCTACAATATTTGTGAGCAAAGATTGAGAAAAAAGATTCCTTCTTGACAAAAAGAATAACGTAAACCAGTAATAGCAACAGAAAGTGACGGAACTGTAGTTGAGCTAACATGATATATACTTATTCGACACTAGTACTTTTGAAATATGATATATTGTGCAGAAACATTTCATAAAAACTATAATCGATATGAGTACGTGCATGAATTTGTGCATAATTATCTCATGATAAACTATGTATATTTTTAAAAATTATTCAAGAATTGGTTGTCATTTTTTAGCCTAAAATTTTTATTGGGAATTCGCAATAATAAATCACAATAAACATGGTGTATTTGCTTCAAAAACATGATCGATTTCAATATCCACCATGTTCTGAAATATTTTTCATGGTAACTTTGTCAATATTTTTTATGATAATCATGATAAATTTTCTTTTGTCAATATTTTCATCTTCCAAATATGAATATTTTTGTTAATATAATTCATGAAAACCATGAGTTATTTTAGAATTGATCATATTTGGATAATTGGTTCGTATGGCAATTAATAAATGGGGTGTAGTAAATAAAAGGTAAAATATGGAGAGAGATAATTGCAATTTCTTAAATGAGAGAGTTATAAATTTTGGAGAGAGAATTAATTAATGAGGGCACAATGGGTCATTCAACCAATTTTAGAATAAGAACATAAGTATTCAAACTAGCTAAGATAGACACCTAAATAAGTTTTTTAAATAGGATGCCTATATAATTTTTCTTTTAAATTGCCAGTGTTTTACAATTAAATGGATAAGAAATAAGTACATCAGCATTTTAGTTGCTCGACGAAAAAACGAAATCACTTCAAACTTATTGTTGCATTTGACCAAAATCATCCCAACATAAGGTGTATTATGCTACAATACAAAAACATATATATAGTACAACAAGTACTTTTTTTGAAAAGAAATGCTGTGGTGAACCCATAAACACCACATAAATATGATTTATGTGGATCTCCAAATCAATTGTGTCCCTCACTCTCCAACCAAAGTTTATTTCCTTGTGCCACAATGGATTATGGGTAGTTTAAGGGAAGAAAATTGGGTGCGTATTAATCCTCAAAAAATTTGGGTCGAATTTGAAACACTATTTGCAAACACAAACATGTTTGATAATGCTTTGAACCATAAGTACGAGCAAAAAAAGGGAGACAGGGTTTTGACAGCAAAATGTCTAGGAATGTACATTCAAAACATAATTTCAGATACAACTGTCTAAAACTACTAGATATGTTAAAGATTTATGTGCATCTAACGGTTCTGAATACACTTTTATCTAAAATTGTGTTTTCAATTAAGGTGTACGTGTTTGTAACATTGCTATATGGAAAAAAAAAAAAA